>JANEYF010002290.1:0-116268 GCA_029963845.1 Rhamnusium bicolor
TACGCGTACTTTAGGGAAGACTTCATCACACCAGTCTTCATCCGTTATCCGCTTAAAGGTGTCATAGCTATTATCTTGGGTTAGTATTTGCCTTCTAGAACTTTTTCTTTGCTCTTCCTTGCAGCTTTTACACTGTACGTGACGATGAGCGAGCTTTTCCAGTTCTTTATTATGCATCTCCTCCATATGTGTCGTCTGCTTTTGGAGCTTATAGATTTCGTTTCTCAACGCTTGCTCTGTTTCCTGCTTCCTAGTTCCATTTATTGTTTCGTCTAGCCATTCCCTTATTTCCTCACTTTGCAACTTTTCGAGTTGGAGGAGTAGTTTTCCTGATATCTCTTTTAATTACTTTTTTGGATTATATGTTTCCTTGATGACTTTCTCAAGTTGTTTCACTTGTCTGCTTATTCCGTCCAAGATGCCTTTGAAAGCATCCCGGTTTCTAGCTTTCTTCTCACCATTACTTCCTAGGGATTCTCCGCCATCTGTTCTTTTACGTTTGCTAGGCTGTGCTATTTTAAGTGTCTCCTAATTCTGGCAGAGAACTGGTCCTCGCTCTCGGGGGAGTCCTTATCAAGGAGTCCCTTCTTGTAAAAGGATTCTCTATTGCCTCTAAACCAGTAGTATTCTCAGGTGGTCTGGCCTGGTTTCTCACCGGTTCACCCCTTCCTGCCGTTTGTGTGCTCCCCTCAGAATCCGTGGGGCAGCCCATCGTATTGATGGGGCGGGATTCTGGACCGTTCTCGGTCCTACCCGCCTGAGGTACCATGTTATTTACATACGACATTTTTCTCATCCTGTGAAATTTTTGTACAGAGTTTTTTTTTATAGAGATCTCCGTATTCTCTTAGCTCCGGTGTCACCCGCAGCCCCCGTTCCCAGTCTGCGTCTGGGTTTACGGTGTGTTCTAGTGGGATTATTTATAGAGAACCCACTCCTCGTGACCCCTAGATAGCGGTGTCCGTTTATGGACTGCGTCCAGGTTTACGGTGTGTAGGCTAGTTAGTCCGCGCCGAGTATTTCATTTCCTCGGTACCACCCATATCTGGGGAGGCCTTCCCCTATCCGCCACCAGGGGACGCGCCAGATGGGGGCAAGCTCCCCGCACTGGATCCATCTATCTATCTATCTATCTATCTATCTATCTATCTATCTATCTATCTATCTATCTATCTATCTATCTATCTATCTATCTATCTATGTTAGACACAAACTCATAAATGGCCTTAATTGGAAATTCGCCATATCCATTAGTCAAATAGGCTATAGTTTTATATCAGCATTTTTGGTGCAATAAAGCTCTTAAGGTAGCTCATAAAAAAAAATTAACTTCTGTTGAAAAACACATCGACGCTTTTTAAGCCACAATTTGTACAACAATGGCCAAGTACAGCTGCCATGTAATCGATTTTGTTGCTACATCATTGAGCTATTTTAAAAAAAGGTTGATGAAGTCGGTTCGATAATAACGGAATTTTAGCCTTTGAAATAAACCCAATTTTTTTCATGATGCGTTAATTTTAAGGAACAGAATATTTTTTGTTCCTGATACACTATGTATAAAATCAGCACTGAATTCCTTCCTATAATGATTTGCATACAAATGTAAGTATGGCGTCTTCTTATGCTATGGTATAGTCAACCCTAGGATACAATGATTGTAATTTAATCGTCTTAAGACAATTTCTTGAAATTGTAGGCGTAGTCCTTTGAAATTTTGGATACGGTAAAAGTAAATTTAACATAACAGTGATGTTAAAAACAGATTGAGATATAAGAAAGTTCAGCCTTAGGGTTACATGGATTTTATACACTTCCGTAGTTTGGTACGATTTCCCGTTTGAAATTTAGTCACACCCCATAACAAGATCAATACTTACGTAATAAATTATAACACTGTTAGTACTAGGCATTTGTCTAGATATTAAAATTAAACAGTTAACAGATGTTGAGTGTAATTCAAATTAATGACAATCCAAGGATATTACGGTTTTCATTGACCTGATTTGTTGAATTTGGTAAATAAGATAATACGTGACATGTACATCAGTATCTTTTAACTTTTTTTATGGAAAGATGCTAGAGAATGCTTTAAAAGGAAACTGAAAATGAGTGAACTTTTAAGCATGGTACAAATATGACAATTTTGTTTAATATTGACGTGTAAGATTAAATAAAATCTTTTTTTCATTTACCCGTTGCAGATGAACTCAAAAATATGAATATTCTTAGTAAAAATAGTTATTTTTCTGCAACCGTCTAGAAAGTTAACTGTTTTTGGTCAATTTTTTGAGTGGAAACTACATGTTTACTAGTCTAGCCCCGTAAAGTGACATAAGAGATCGGAAAAGTATTTTTTTTCTGAAATCGCTCAAAAATGTCTAATTTTCTCGGCGCAATTTCAGGTCCCAAATACGCTATTCTATGTAGTATTTTAGTCCGTTGCTAAGCAACCATCATAAAACAGTACGAGAAAGTTACTTTTTCGATCTAAATCGGGAAAGTAACTCCCGTACAGGTTTCTTTATATATATTTTAGACAGTAAATAAATACACGTAAACAAACCAACTCATATTAAAAATGCATTTTTTAGTAAAAAATAGAACATTAAATTTAAAGTCACATTTTTCGCTGTTGTTACTAACTAGTGATGTCCCAAACAACTGGACATCATCGTAACCGTCCATTTCAAATATTTTGTAATATGTTTTTTTTCTTTTAGCAAGTATTAAAGCGAAATAAGCATTGAGGCAGACTTTTATCACAACAATAAATAAACAGTGATTGTCTAGGAAATGATTTCATAGGTAATTAGACTGTAATAAAAAAATATTATATACATTAATAAAAATTACTTAATTTATAATATTGATTGGGATTTCAGAAAAAATAGTATGTGTACATCGTAGTAAAAGCACATAACCGGACCTCAATGCTTGTTGGCCTGGGCTTAACGCCTCGGCCAACAATTTACATCGTCGTCCGAGAATGTATTGCTTTTACTACTATCTAACAATGTACTATTTTCTATGACTGTGCTTAAATAGCCACTTTCCCGCACGCATTTTATTGCAGAAAGTTGCACTTTCCCGCATTAGTGTTGGAAAGTCAAATTTTCTCACACTAATGTGGGAACGTTAATACACCCACACTATTGAACAGTTGGCATCGGCGATAAATTTGCAAAATGCTACGAATTGTTCGTTTTAATCAATATTATTAAAAACACATAAAGTTTGCTGGTTTATAGTTAATATTAATAATAATAAATAAAATTTTGATATTATTGTGTTTAGTTGAAATAAAAATTTAGTTATATTCATTTTTGGTTTTTAATTTTATACAAGGTAGCAAATATCTGATGCGGCTAGCATATAAATTTCTTAGTGTATATCATCCAGATCTAAAAAAAAATCATTCTAATTTAATTCTTGACATCTCAATTATTAAGTGTTTCATTAAAAATTTTAAATAATTACTTATCAGCGTCACTGTTACACACGTATACACACGCACGCACGCTCGCACGCACCCAAGGTTAACCATTTTGAAATTGATATAATTTTATTGTGCGTGGTGTTTGAATGAAATTAAGTTAATTTAATTATGATTAATTTAGAAAGAGTCAATGAATGTTTTATCCCTCCTGAAATTGAAGAAGGTGCGAAAGAGGCCACACCAGCGTTACTGTCATTTAAGTCAAGAAAAATGTATGAAAAAGAGTATGAAAAATACAAGAACACACGGAAAATGAGCTTCAAGCGTATTTTATGGAGAGAACAATATTTTAATGTAAAGCTTCTACTCTTTGGGCATATTCAATGATGAAAGCGATGTTAGTTGTCAGAAATAATGCTGACACACGTAAAATTCTGAAATGAATATAAATACCTACAATAGAACAAGATAATCAATTCTTAACTGAAGCTTCAGACAGCGAATTTTTCATTATCAAAGTAACAAGTTTTTGTAAAAAAATAACTATTAGGTATTTATCAATTTTACATAGGGAATCCCAGTTGTCTATGATGATTTTATTTTGTTTATAAAATAAGTAGTTTCGACATCAGTCAAATGCCAAATACTCAAACCTTAAATGTGGAAGTGAGAGGTTTGTGTTTGTGCAATAATTAATCTAAACTGAATAATTGGAAAAATCAACAGCGTGTTTTTTGTGTTGACCAATTTGAAAAAACTGATTCTTTGATTTCAACCCTACGTTTTTTCCATCGGACACATGGTAACATATATGATGGAAAACGGACAGGAGGAACACGAACAGTTACAACCCTGAAGAAAATCAATTGCGGATAAGAAATTCGATCTGCAAAGTCCAAAAAGCCCCATCTGACAACATGCAGCTATTCTAAACATGTTAAAATCAAGTGTTCACAGGAATTAAAGCAAATGAAGTTCCAAATAGTGTTCAATTATCTAGAGCGTTCTTAAATTTGCAAGCCGTGAACCCAGATATTTCGTACCACCTCTACTTGAGCGATGAGACTCATTTCACTAACTTTGTGAAGACAAAATTGTCGTTTTTGGGTAGACTCATAAAAAGCCACTACATTCTCCCAAAGTCACAATGTGGTGCCCTGTATCAGCATCGAGAATAATTGGCACATACTTTTGAAGAAAAGTTGTTCATATCACAACATTGGGCATAAGGGAACAACAATTGTTGGTTTCAACAGTCACACGATGAGAATAAACATGGAGCTTCTGCGGGATATGTTCCAGAATAGACTCATTAGTCATAATGGAGATCTGCTTTGGTCGGCTAAGTCACCTGATCTGACGGGACCTGATTTCTCCATATGGGGATTTCTCCAGTGCAGAATATACTTAAATACACCGCGAACCATCAGAGATTTTAAGTTACAAATGCATGAAGAAATACGCGTCATTCCGGAGGAAATGCTTGTTAGAATTTAGGCCGATTTTATACATCTTTTAGAAGAATGCATTACAAATGCATTTAAAACATTCAATCTTCAATAAATGAAATTCCGTAGTAAGTAGATTCGAAATATATTAGAATTTTCCTTAAAGTTTAATATTAGAATTTTCCTTAAAGTTTAAATAATATTTTATTAATGTGATCTTCTTATTAATCATAGACTAATTAATTCCCTATATTATAGGTTACGCTTCTCTTAGGTATTGCAGGAGCATGCAGAGGCGGTGAATTATTGAATTTATCTATCAATGATGTTGAAGAGTCAATATTATTTAACATAAGGCACCCTAAAACTAGAATCGACAGAACGTTCTTTGTTAAAAATTCAGAAGGCAATTCAATTGTATTTGTAAAATTGAGCAACAAATAATATGCCTTTACGAAAAATTAATACACAGCATTCACGCTTTTTTGTACAATACCTATAGAAATAATAATTGTACTTCGACACCAGTTGGGAAAAAACATTTAGAAAGTTGCGACATACAATAGCTTCTTTCTTAAATCTTCCAGAGTCATTTTCGTATATAGGCCACTTTAGACGTACCTCGGAATTTTTATTAGCTAATGCGGGAGCAGATATAGATGTCCACAAGTATCATGGTGGATGGAAGTCCTTAACTGTAATTGAGGGATATGTTGAAAGATCAATTAATAAAAAAGAAAATATTCGCGAAAAAATTGTTGGAAACAGTAATACAACCGTGACCGTTGCAATGCACGCATCTACGAACACTTCAGGTTGCACAGCCTCTTCCATTCACTCAATGGATTCAGTAAGTATTTCGCAAAAAAGTTGAAAATGATTCTAATCGTTAATTTCATTTTGTTAGTTGTAATAATGTTAATAACTGTTAACATTAATTCAAAATTCATTAAATAAAAACAATTGTTTCTATGATAACATTGATAACATTTGTTTATTTATCATTTAATCCCCGGATGATTAAATTAATTTTTAATCCACTTGGGTGTGCCACTTTAATCTTCGAAAAAAGGAAACAAGCTAACAACTTTACACGGGGAAGAGCATAAAAATATATATTTACAAAGGGCTGTTTATACCCAAATAACAATTATATCCAAAATATGATCAAAGTACTCACCTTTTATTTGTTAAAAAGTGTGGAACTGAAAGTGAAAATTCTGAAAACAGGGAAACAGCTGAGAGTTGCAATCTATCAAATATGTCAAATCAAAAATCAAATCACCTGTCAGTCGTATCATTCATAGAATAATTTACAGATCTATCATCTGTGAAGTCGATCTATTCGTTGAGCAGCATAAATAAAATACACACTAGTACAATTTAGTCTCGCTTCCACTTACCTTACTTGCAGTGACGGCACAGTTTTTATTTTGCTGTGGTAACGGTATATGTATTAAATAGATTATTTGTTACACCACAGAATATTACATTACAGTGATAATTAACATAAACGTACCGACATACGCACAATTGCTCATCTCACAAAACACATGATAAAAACTCAGTAAAGTGGACACAAGCAATACAAGTGTCACGATTCACTAGTTTTCGCGAACATTTGACGAGATTATTTATTTGTCATAAAAACTTATATTTTTGTTTATACTTAAAATAAACACAAAACGTGTACATATAGCACATATTTTTGAATTCATTTGCCGGTTATTTCAAATTCGTGGTACGTAATTGTATGACGAAAATTGACTAATACGAAATTTGCTCGTAAATAGTATATACTTCATTTCATATACTTTTTAGTCATAAAAGTATATACAATTTTGCAACATACTTTAGTTTAGTCTGACGCCAAGTAACTAAGTATACCGGGTGCAACATTATCATGGTACATCCCCTTTTCTCCTTTAGTTTTGAAGATAATTGATTGAAATTTGGGATATCATTTATACACAATAAGCAGCACTTTTTGACATACAAGTAATTTTTTTTTTCAATTTCGGTTTCGCCGGAAGTGACACTAACTTTCGATTTTTAAACGGAACACCCTATATATCATTACATTTTTTGAATTCTGCATAATTTTCTGAATCCAACGATACCAAATAAGTGACATTTCAAACGTCAATATTTTTTTTATAATATAATTTTTAGTTTTCCATTTAAGTGCGCCATGAAGGTTCCGACTTATTCTAAATGACTCATGTAATGCTAGAAAAATCGAAATCCCGTCAAAAATACTAAATTACGTGATTTATGAGCAAATAAATTTCATCAAAGTGGTTTTTGGCGAAAAACTCAATTTTTGCAAATGGAACCATATTGGTACCGTGATAACATTTATTAATACTATTAATAAGGAATTTATTCATATGTCGTATTAAAATGTGCGATAAATACAAACAAAAAACAGCTAAAAGAAAATAATAAATTTTGTTCTAATTACCTTGTTATACATAAGGTGGCTTTGGAATACAAAAAAATGAACACAAAACATTACAATAGTTGTTCAAAATGATGTACATTAACGTCAATGCCCTTCTGAACTCGCATAGCTGTTTCTCGAAGAACGTTCGCTAATTAATGGGCCGTTATGCTATTAACTGCGCGTCTTACTCGTAGCTCCAGGTCTTCACGGGTTGTAACGGCGGTTGCGTAGAAAATATTTTTTAAATGACCCCAAACAAAGAAATCAAGGGGTGTTAAATCAAGTGACCTTGGAGGCTACCTCACAGGACCATTCGTCGAAATTACGTTTGATCCGAATCTCTATTGAAGGTAATCAATTACGATCCTTGAATTATGGGGAGGAACGTCAGCTTGTTGGAAATACATTCCTTGTCGTAAATGGAAAGGTCGTAAATGGAAAGGTAATTCAGCTAAACTGTCCTCAATAAAATCACCCATCTATTTTATATGGCTCCGGAGAGCGCGAACTACAAAACGCTCTTAGGGTGGTTGAGGAATACACGCGGGCACTTGGTATGGAGTTCGGGTTGGACAAATGTGCAGTCGTCGACCTCAAGAGAAGACGATGCGGGGAGTTCTCTGAAGATGCGTAGCTCGCAGACGGAAATATCCTAAGACATCTGGATGCCAGAAAGACCTATACATATCTGTGCAACAAAGGCACATCCAGGATGTAAAACAAATGAAGGATTCTCTCAGCGGCAAGTACAGACACCGTCTCCGAAAGATTGGTCTTCCAAACTTTCGGGGAAAAATAAGGTGTCTCCAACTAATATGCTTGCTGTTCCGGTTCTGCTCTACTCCTTCGAAGTAGTAAAATGGACGGTAGATGAGCTGCGCCGATTAGATAGAGATACCGGCAAGATGATGAATATTCACAGAAGTATTCTGGTCATTCTGGGTTTTCTCCGTCTGCTTATGGCACACGACTCTGGTATCCACACTCACTAACCTTGCGGGATGTGGGGAGTGGCTGGCGCCGGCGCGACTCCCGTGAGGTGTCGGAGGCCACGGGAGGACTGTCCGGCATCGGATATTTCGCAAAATAATAATAATAATAATATACACCACGGAAATTAGTCAACCCCCGAATACATAGTTGAGGCTGTCTAGAAGGGGGTTACATTTAGAAAAACGTGGAGATACAACCATTCCCACTAACAGTGCCAGTGCTGGTGACGAGATTTTAACTCGCGGCTACTATAGAAATAGTTCTAGTTAACCTTGCCATCGTGCACTCTAGCCAGTTTGAAATATAACAATTGTGACAAATAGAAGAAAAATATGTTTCTATCCAATAATGTGTGTTATAAATAAATTTACAGTAACAGCGAATTCTTATTGTATTCTAATATTTATTTATATATTTTGTAACATATTGTACATAGTGGTTAATCTAGATTTGGCTACCATGAAGAGCAACTTGAGGTTTGCAGAGAAATAAACATTTTTATAGAAACCGTAATTTATTTTGGTTTAGCCATGTCTAAATTTATTAAATTAAAAAAATAATAATGTCGGAATTATGTATAGATTGTTAATAACAGATGTGCATATAACCATATGGATGTAAATTCTACCAAACTGGACCGGTTATGTCTCTCACTAGTGCGGTATGTAAAAGACATATGCACACGTTATAGATGAATTTAAACACTCTAGGCGAGTTCTTAAAATCTTATCATATTCGAGCGATGATCTGGGGATATTTGTTGCGAATGATTCAATTTCCGGATGTTGAATATTAAATTGGGATGTCATATGTTTCTACGTTATAATTTCCTTTTATTATAGAGGGGATTCTTGTTTTCACCTTAATACGTAAAAGATGATCCCTGATATTTGTTATATTTTTTACGCCAGAGTGTTTGTATGTTAAATAAATAAATAACAATGAAAATATAAGTATGTAAATATTATGATTATGATTATCAACTATTAATAATTATAAGTCAAATTTAAAAATGCCTACTAAAATACGCAAGAAGATACAATTTGAAAAGTTTATTTAATTTATTAATTTAAGGATGTAAAAATAAGAATATGTATATCGTAATTTTCAAAAGGTACTGTGTGTAATTATTTATGCTAAAAAATAAGGAATATCAACGAATTTAGTCCAATGTCAGTTCTGATTTGAAGATAATTGATTAAACTACCGTATTGCTATAGAATTACGTGGGTTTAAAGAGTCATAATAAATGAGTAGGCATCCTTTTAATAAGAAAATTCTTAAAGAAATCTAGTATAGTGCTGCTGTTAGTTTCTAGAAATAATTTCTAATTCTTTTGTAAATATTGCGAATAATCTTTAAAAACAGCTGATAGACATTTGCAAAAATAATTTCCTCTGCAAGTAAATGAAAATGTAAGGGTTCGTGTTGCGATGCATCATTGAAATCTTCTTGTTATATAAAGTAAATTCCCGTGGCTTACGCATGTTATTTTTTGGTTACTGAACCGTAAACTAAACAAATGTTTCAATTACAGTTTTGAGGTTCCACTGCATTACCCAGAAACTTGGTCATGTTTATATAAACCTACGCCAGCGCGTTTAATATAGGCAAAGGTAAAACGCTCTCCCCACTAAATAAAACAAACCTGAACGTTACTCGAAACTTCTTTCCGCGCGCTGAGCTGCAAATCGCCATACAGGTAGTCACTTACGCAACCGACCATAAGCCGCGCATGTTTCAATAAAGAAACATTGTTTTATTCTAAGACGAAATAAACTAAGCAAATAAATGTTAAATAATACACGAAATACTATTAAATTCATTCGTAAATATTTTTACAACTTTAAGTATTAGTAGATATATCTTTAAATTGAACAAATAAAGTAAATTGATAAATAAACAATCGTGTAAGTGACAGTTGCAACTCATTTGGTGAATTAAAAAATTGTGCTCAAGTGATTAAAACCACAATCAGTATAAACCACAAATGTGCGCGAGATAAAAACATAAAAAAAAATGGAAGGTAAAATATCTCATAGTGGGCTGTTGGCCCGTAGTCCTGAAGGACATGCTGCCCGCGGTATGCAAATTAAGGGCAATGAGGACTTGTGGGTGGAAATTCAAGCAAATACTTTTAGAAACTGGGTGAATGAACATTTACCGAAGAATCTAAGAATCACTGATTTATCTCAAGATTTGTGTACAGGTGTTAGATTGTGCGCTCTTGTGGAAGCTCTGAGAGGACGTCCCCTGAAACCTTCCTGGAATAAAAGACCTGCAAATCAGCATCACTATTTGGAAAATGTGACTTGTGCTTTAAATGCCATAGAGCAAGATGGAGTGAAACTTGTAAATATAGGTAGGAATGATTATTTTATTCTATTTTTAGAAAAACAAATTCGTTCACATTCCTAATATGTAGTTTTATCTGACGATTTTTTTTTAAATTCATTCATTAAGTTTTAGGTAAATTAACGTTATATAATAATGCCAGTTTTTATTTTAGAATAAAATAATAACTTGATGTACTTGAAGATACATGCAAGGCGAAGTTTAGCCAAAAGGCTACTCTGCCTAAATTAAATAAAGAAAAATTGTAAATATTAGGTAATTAAGTTATAATCTAAGTATAACATTATTCAAAAGCCACTGAACCTTATGCCCAACTTTTGGATATTTAATTTAAATTGTTTAAAAATTGAACATGTAAATTTTCAAAAATATTTCAAAAACGGATGTTAAACTTAGCAAATGTTACTTATCAACGTATAAAATACATATTATACTTTTTCCTGTGCGTTTTCCCACAAAAATTATTCATATTAGTTTTCAATTACTATGTATTTTAAAGTACGATAAAATAATAATCAAAAAATCTTTACAATGAAAAGCTTGTTGCACTAAATGTCATTAAAATGCAATTTCAACAATTTAACAGTACACTGAATATTTTATGGAAAAGTGAACATCGTAAGGATTTAAAATTGTTCTTCGATTATATATTATATGATAAAATAGAGAAAAGTAACAATTTTAATCGAAAATGTGCATTTGCGGTAACAAAAAACACGACTGAGGCATCTATGAATGTTCGACCGCATATGTTTGATTGATTAGACATACTGTGATTTCATTGTTGTCAGATTGAAATTTCAGGTGCTGTTAAAGTTTCAGTTGAGCTGGTTACTGATTTCTTGAAAATTGTTAAGTTCAAAATGCTATCCTTGGAACAAAAAACATTTTTATTAGAATCTTACTTTAGAAATGGATGCAAAAATTAAAATTAACTGTTACAAGGAATTCAGAGAGCGTTATCCCGTTTTAGCCGTGATCTTTAAAACCATTATGGAGGTTACCTCTAGAGTGATGACGAATTTTCGAGAATCAGGCACCACTACTGGAAAGTAAAAAGAAAAAAGGATTCTGGAACACCAAGCAAAAGAACAGGAAAAATGATCGACAATTTTAGAGGTACGATGGAAAACGATCCTTTTAAATTTTTGAGAAGATTGAGCTGACAGATAAATTTGTCTTATGACACCTACTAAAAAATGTTTAAAGAGGGATCTGCAGCATTTGTTCCCTTAAAAAAATCATTTACGTCAAATATTGCCAAGGGACTTCGTTCAGCTAATGCATTTTTTGTGAATGGTTCTTGAACAATTTAGGCAATAACGACATTCTGATAAAACCTTTTGCACAAAAAGACATGTATTCATCTGAGTAGCTATGTGATTAAAGCCTAATAATATAATCATTTAGACGGCATAAAACCCTCACGAATACATTGAAACACCCCTGTATCCCCTCAAAGTGGGTCTGTCGGTGGATATTTCCCGGAGACGAATTTACTTCACTTTCTTTGATCAAAACGCGAATGCAAATGTTTATATTCAGTTGAGTCCGTTTATTTAGCAATTACATGATGATGAGCTCATTCGAGGGTGTTTTCAATAGAACAAAGTTACAGCATACACAGCACAATCAATTTTTTACGAAAACTTTACGACGACTGAATAGTGGATCAAAATTATCGACATTGATATCGCTGTTTCTGATTTGTTCCAGTTTCCTCACTTGAAAAACTGAGTTTTCGAAACCATCCACTAAATCCCGAAGAATTGATAAATGCATTTTTTATAGAAATTGAAATAATTATTTACTCCAGCGGTATTTGCAATATTTAGTACACATACTATTGGACTCGAATTCATGCAAAACCTGCGTTTAATGTGATGAAAGATAATTATACTTTAGATATTCAGGAGGGGAGAGAGTAATGATATGTAATGTTTAATATTAACATCTAAATATCTGATGTGGCCAGCACATAACAATCTTATACCAAGTATATATCATCCTGATCTGAACAAAATCATTCTATTTAATTTTTTTACTCACCTCAATTAAATTTTAAAAGCGTACCTTGAAATGTTTCATTAAAATGTTTAAATAATTAATTATCAGCGTCCTTCGATACTGTCAATAATAATTCTTGTCATATATTTTAATAATTTCTTCTTATTGACATTCACATTTTTGTAACTAAATTAGACATTTCAAATTTCAAACTGCCAAATTTATCCTAACCCCATTTTATGAGGTCAAATGTGTACAATATTTCAGTTTACATCAGCTTTATTTAAGTACTTAAAAAATATATTTTAATCGCTTTATATAGTAGATATGATTTATAATCGTTCATCATGAATAAATTTTTTTATAGTCAAATAAATACAAAAAAAGTTTGGGTCCCGTGGACCTCCTTTCAGCTGGCCAATTTTGCTCATCACCGAATTTATCATTGTCTTTGGCCTTTAAAATATGTGTACCAAATTTGAAAGCTTTATTTTAAAAACTGTAACTACTACTACAGACATGCGGACAGATCTTTTTCCATATAGTTATGTTTTTTCATTACAATTTGTCGAGATTCGTTCAGAAATGCAATAAAATTTTTAAATTTTTTTTTCCCGAAATTATAACTTCTTTCTTCTTTCATTCATTATGTCTCTTCTGGTGGTGCCATATTCACCACATTTAATGTGTCACCCAAAATTTTGTTAGAAATCTTAATTGCCAAATTTGAGAATTCTGCCATTAGTATTTTTTGAGTTATCGCAGATACACACATACATACACATCCACACACAGATATCATTCGGAAAATAGTCATAATGGATTTAGGAGGGTTCAAAATGTGTATATATATATATATATATATGTATATATATCAATCAAAATCTCGAGGTCGAAAAAAATCACGATTAGGTATAAGAAAGTAAAAATGCATATTGTATTTGACAATTTCATTACTGCGCACTGTATTAGCTTCTTTTTAAAACAGTATACAGGACATTATTTTCCTTAGGGTTGCCATCCCTATTACTATCATAACATATCTATTATTATTTCCCTTCGTCTATAAGTTTCGATGCAAAATTTACGATTTACAAAATACAGGGTGTTTCAAGTATGCAGTCATTAATTTTTAGGGGTGATTCCATTTAAAAAAAAACATTAAAAAAAAGTTTCTATAAACTGCGTCTAAAAATCCCTCTTAAAGGAGCTAGGGCCTTCTGCACGGGGCACCAACAATTGTGAATTTATTTTATATCGCTGTAACCTTTTGAGCTACAGTAACCGGTTTTTGCACGTCATCTGATATCAATGAATGTCATTATTTTATCCATCAAGAGTAAATTCAATCATAGAAACGCAAAATGGAAAGGGGTGGCTTTATGTTCCCCCTCCAAACTTTTTCATGTCTGTTTTTTGTGACTGTCTTATCGGAATATGATTTTTTAATCAAAAATACACAAGAAAGTTTGTCTTGTTGTAACGCCGTAGGACCAACCGTTTTCGAGAAATATGAACCTAAAGAAACATGAGGCTTCAAAACAGAAAATAAAGATGTCTCGCTCTCCTGCATAATTTAACAATTATAAAATATCGTAGTCAATCAGTTTCTTAAAATAACAAATGAAATCGTGGAAACTACGTTAGTGTTATCTTCACATCAAAGGTTCCAACCCACTTCACTTATCCATTAAAAATGAGAAAATATAATATTTTTTAACAAATGTTTTTTACTCTAATAATTATAGTTTAAAGTTTTGATACAGTTGTTTGATAGCAAAAATAAACAATTATTACAATTTATTTATTAAAAAAAAACTAGAGTCTATCTTAGTTAAGATATGAAAAATTCATCAGGTAAAAGTATTTTTATTATGCATTATTTGGGTTGTTAATTAAAAGAAAACATAATTAAAAGTTGAATTGTGTAAGCTATTATTTTGTGATAGTTAATCATGATGATATAACACAAGACATATTTGACTTTGTTTTTTATCACCAATTTATTATAACTTAAACGCTACTGCAATTTCGGCACTTTAATGTAGGGATGTGCTATACATTGATAACTACTGATATCGCGTATCGTATCGTATCGATTAAATGTTACCAATATCAAAAGAAAAACTACCGATACACGAAGTACCGGTTCACATCCGATCCGGCTTTTATTGAAGGGTTTTTTTAAATTTTCTTTATCGTCAACTATATAAAATAAAAAACTTTGCCACCAATATGAGAGTATTAATACAAACAAAAATGTAAAACCAAAACAAGACTCAAAACTCTAAATTCTTTTAACAAAAATAAACGTATAAATATTACATACAAACATTACTTGTTCTACTTTAGGTAGTATGGCCACATGCAATGCGCATCCAATCAATTTCACTAAAATACTCATCGATACCTGATGCGGTAGGTACTGGCAAAAAATATACCGTTCGTACCGCACCGTAAACTGTAATATCGGTGCACAATATTGAGGTTTGGATTATAGCGAAAAGTCACCAACACTTTCCCAACAAATCTTGATATTTAGATAAAAAAATTGACAAAATATGTAACAATATGAAATTAATAAATAGTCCAAATTTAATTTTTGCAACTTAAGACGTTTCGAATTTATTGGCAAATAACTGTGTTGTACTTACGCCCTTTAAGGGGTTACAACTCCCTTATAAACTGATTTAAGGCAAATGTTTATATACAAAACTGAACCTATTTTTTCTAGTTCTTACACCCCCTTGAAGGAGGGTACTTATTTATGAGACACCTGTATAGTGAAGTTACTTTTATTATTTTTTAAGGTTAAATTCGGGAAACTGATTAATTTTTCTATGTCCACAGTAAACTTAATATGCGGATGAACATTGTTCATATAATTTAAAAAGTTTTTTAACAATGTACGGGTACCTATAAAGCAGTCTAACACATCGCCTACATTTCTGCATTAAAATTTTGTGTTATTTTGCTAAATGAGAATTTATTATTCTTTCTTCTAAATGTAAGATAAAAATATCTATTAAAGAGGACTTAATAGAGATCCCTTTATTAATTCCATGTTCTGTATGCAATATTTATTATATTGGCAATAATAAATATTGAAACGGGCATAGATCTATGTTATTTCGTTTTTTATTATGACGTTTACAAGAGATTTATCTAGATGTTCCAGTATAAGATATTTACATTCTTCGCTAGGAATATTTGAAAAAAACATATTTGAAACATACCAAAAACGATTTTCTGGAATTTCCTGATTATATTATAATTTAGAATCATCGTTTGAATATGGCAGTTAAAGTGTCAAAGCTGCAGTACCTTTAAATTACAATT
Organism: Rhamnusium bicolor; assembly: GCA_029963845.1. NCBI lineage: Eukaryota > Metazoa > Arthropoda > Insecta > Coleoptera > Cerambycidae > Rhamnusium > Rhamnusium bicolor. The sequence goes on from JANEYF010002290.1 coordinate 16,028, forward strand.
AATTAGTGATGAAAAAATAAAGTTAATTGTGTCTTTTGTTATATCATCAGTCATCACAATTAAAAGCACCTATCATCGTGCACTGTACCTATATTTTAATTCTGGATAGAACCATTATTTATTTATAAAATAAAATGTTAACTTTTTTTCAGACAATCTTAATATAAATAACAAAACTGGATCTTTATAAAATGATTTCAGTTATGAAAATATGAAAATTGGTGGGTTCGTGTTCAGACCCCTTATTGAAGTCTCCTGGTTTTCTATTATATACAATAATATACATATACATTCTTCCTTACCAACAATGTTTTAAATGAAATAAAATATTTTGTACCTTGGTAACATCAATCCCGTGCATGTTAATCGCCCTTTCGTACATCGGACCACTGTGACATGATACGAAAGAATACAAGTGTTTAAAATATATGAGGAGCACAGAGGGTTACGGTGCAAAACAGTTTAACGCAAGGTCGAGATCTCGTGTAATGTTATCTTCCCGTCTTATCTTTATTACGAAAAATCTCTATTTTTTGAATCTCGAATCGATTTCGATTTTTTCTTACATAAGTATCAATGGATAATATATATAAAAAAATATGTGTGTCAAGTTTACTATACTGCTCTACACAATTTACAAAAGCTAAAAAAAAAAAACTGTTGAAAAGACAAGCAGATTCCGTTTTCGAAATGTTAAAAATACATATTTTTTTGATTAATTTTTATTAAATAACATCCGCTGATTGACTGTTTATTAGACGTGAAGTCACGGACTCAGAGGTTTATCCTCTCAGTAATATACTGTGTAAACATATATTGTAGAGACTTATTGAATTTCACAAGTTATTCCTGTAGTAGAAAGTTACAAAAACGAGAATAAAAAATTAAGAGAAATTTAGACAATAAAATCTTTAATATTTTTTAATACTTTCTAGCCTTGGAAGAGTTCATATGTATTTATTTATAAAGTGTCACTTTTCTATGTATATATATATATATATATATATATATATATATATATATATATATATATATATATATATATATATATATATAATAATAATAAACATATTTTAATAAAATTCCTCATTGAGACACCGTCTAATAATATACAATAACTATTTCCCCCGTTTGTTTTTCAAAATGTCATTACACTTCTTACTCACTCGCATAACGGGAACATGTTTAAGGGTTTTTATTTCATTTAGTACATTTAGATCTCGGAATTTAAGTAAGGATGACGTCAAAACCAGGATTAGCTATAGGTTATGTCAGCGCGTAAATAATAATATGTTCAGGCATGTATGATATAATATATCTTACATTGTTTTTTTTAGCAAATTCCGCAATATCCAAAATTGATAAAGTCAATTTATTATAAACACTCATTCGACGAAGACTGGATGTATTGGGGGAGATAATACTAAATTAACACACACACACACACACACACACACACACACACACACACACATACACATAAGTATTTTTCACTACCAGTTACCTACAATAATAAAAATAATAATATATTAATAATATCTATTCTAAATGTTTTGAGTTAAACTTTGGCGCCTTTCATTGAATATCCATTTATGTATATTTTAAGAAAGACCGCTCAATGTCGACAAATGTAACTGGAACATGCTTAAAATATCTGTTTCGCAAAGTCGCCATATTTATGCCAGGTGTAGAAAAGTCTACTTTTTTGCCGTTTAAGTATCTAATACACCTGTCATTTTAACAAATTCGATTTATTTTTCAAATCAGTTTCGAATTTTTGTTTTACTCTCAGCAATGTTTCCCGATAATTAAAAAATGTATTGTCGAAGATTAAACACAATATTCGTTTCATCAACTATAGCAAATTTTGATGTTTTTGGCCTATGTTCGCAGTTGGCAATAGCTAGAGCAATTCGTGAAAAAATTCCGTGTATGGACTTGACATTTTCTTGGCTAGTTGAATCTATAAATTCCTGTTGAGCTTGTGAAGTAGCAACTGCGTCATTAGATTTAACTGCAGTAGTATGCAGATTTCACATTTTCAAATTTACCATAATAGTACAATGCTACCTCTAGCCAAGTTCCCCATCGTCTTAAAATTGACTGTGGAGGTAATGGTATATTTGGAACAATTTTGTCAATCTGGTGCTTTAAGAAACATTTTCTTTTACATACTTAATATTAATTTATCAACATTAGGATAATACTCTCTAATAGTCTCAACAATTTTATGAAGCCCAGTTTACCTAACCTAGCATGATGGGGCGATCGTAACCTGAATGGATAAATTACTGTAAAGAAAGCAATGGACAATGGCTTAAAGTTGTTTATTATGATGTACTAATTTAGTAGTGACATTTTTCAGTAGATGGCACACAAAATCAGTAGAATTCAAATTTTACTGCCACAAATATGGATATACCAACTTTAATTAGTCATGAATTGAAATAACACCATTGAACTCAATACATAACACACAAATTTCTATCAGCAACGTATTACGGATCCGTGTTGATTTACATACAGTTTACCTAACCTGTATCCGCAACTATGTATGCATGCATAATTGTATCTGAATCGCCCTTTGTCGAAAACAGGAGGGAATACTTAATGGGGATAGGAGAAAAAGGAAACCATTTAGTACTTATGGCCTTCACCTACAAATGGTGCATAGGTTACAGGTTACAGTACTGTCAAAAATAGGAGGAAATGCTTAGTAGGGATCGGAGAAAATCTTCAAGCATCATTCATAGCTTTTTACAGCAATTTATCCAAAAATTGAAATCTACCAAAGTCCCTGGATAAATCTACCGATTTTGTACGCCATTTACTGTATAGTTCTATTTTAGTACTATCTACCTACGAAAGGTTCGCTATGGTTAACAACGCTGATGGCATATTTTAGTATAGCATCAATATTCTTGCTGCGATCGCCCCATCGTGCTGGCAATAGATGAGCGACTGTAAAGGGTTAAGTGTAAGAATAGTACCTTGTACTAAACTAATAAAGACGTTTATTATTATTATTATTAAACTACACATACCGCTAGTCGTGTATCTAGTGGTCTGGCTCAATCTGTATAATTAACTCCATCGGTAAAAAATAATAATAACTTGTCCCTATTTTCTGCGTATTTATCGCCTCTTAATTGTTGTAGACTTGAGTGCACTGCATCCATTATAGTGGTAGAATTTGGAATATCTAGTAAGTATTGAACAATTTTCCTCCAGTGCATCCACTAAAACATTTGCCATCTTCCAACCGCAAGCATTAGTGATTTCGTCCACGCTAAGCCAGATGTATTTTCCATTCAGCTCAGAAGAAATTTTTTGTCTAATATTGTCACAACACGCTAATAAATATTTTTTTCCTAGTGTCGACTCCGATGGCACCTGAATATTACTATACTTGCTATTAATACACTTTTGCAAAAATTGTCTAAAAAGTGGATTATCTAGTTTCGATCACGGTATGTTACATCCAACCATTACTTCCACTAAATTTATAAGTTAAACTAGCGTTGCCTGTCACTATCAGTAAAACCACTTACATACCTTTTTTGGTTTTCTGAGGAAATGTGTTTATTAATATTTGTGTTACATGCCCACGAAAGCGATTTGTCACAGTTAACAGCAATATAATTGTGTAGCGTCAAATTGCAATTTCGGGATATCGCAAATCTACAGATTTACTGTGGCCTGATAAGGTTTAAAATGAGACATTTTAAAAAGACCGATCGACGCGCTGTTGTTTTCTACGATTCGACGATATGCAATCTACTGACGAACTGTATGTGTTCACCCCCTTCCCGTTATTTCCAGTTGACCCGCATCGCAGTTACCTACGTAAATTCCCACAATGCAGTGCAATTATAAGAAAATAATAATAATAATAGTGTTTATTTAAATAAATAATATTACATCACATCAAACAGTTCAACAATTTTAATAATAATAAACATTAGACAAGCCCACAGAAGGTTAAACCTTTTTCGTGGGGAAAAAACTAGTATCTTATTATTAGCAAATAGTGACAAAATGACAATGGTAGATTTAAATATTAAAATATATCCATACACATACATACATATACATATTTAAATAAGGATATTTTACGGATAAGTAATGATTAAATTTGGGATAACACATTTTAATCATCATCAGTAATAGTAACATAATCATTTTAATAATTTATAAAAAATTACAGAATAGACATAATATTATTAAACAAGAGCAAGAAAATAAATAAATAACTAAAAATAATATATAAAACGTATTGTTCTGATTTAATACATTTAATTTTTGCATGATATATAGAGATGTATAAAAATAATGTTCGTTCCCACAAGATCTTTCCGCATTAAATAAGGTTTAAAAATAGTAAAATGTAATTGTAATATGTTCCGTTAATTTCCGTTATTTCAAACATGTAATAAAGACTTATATTTAAACATGTCCTTAATAATATATAAACTGCTACATTGCTGCATTCAAAGTCTATCTATCTACTAAAGATATTGAAACAATAATTGCCAATAAGTATAACTGAATTTTTAGAAATAAACTCAATTTTTTCCCCAAACCAGTATAGTTTTGGAAAAAAACAGACTATTTTCGAATTTGTAAGTTTTTTGGCCATTATTTATGAAAATCTATATAATGGTAAGGATTTAATGGTGAGAAAGTGACTATATTATTTACTGATTTTTTCAGGTAATTGATTGCGTAAATAATGAGATTCTCTTAAACGATATTGACAATTAAAGTATACGTGGTCAATGTAAAAATCTGTTAAAATTTTATCTGACCGGTTGAACAACAGAATACAAAAGAACGTAATTTTTGTTTCCTCTCAAGTGACAGTCAAAAGAAGACAAACGTCACAACTTTTTAGTAATCTGTTAAAAAGTCCTGAACATGTTGTCTAATGGTATGACTGCGCAATACAATATTTTGCTAATTTTACAGATAATTAACACTGACGTAGTTTTCCACGAAACACCAAAACTCTATATACTGCACTCGACGCGCGTTTCGCCAACCAAGTTGGCATCATCTGTAGATGATTAAAACTAAACTTATGCTAACAATCTACCCTATTTATACCCAAACTATTGTCACGGTTTGGTGAACCGTGATCCACTAATGATTAAAGCGGGCTATTTGAGATAGGCCCTCTGTCACTATTCATACCATTTTTACACTATGATTTCCAAGCTTTCAAATGCATCCAGCTGTCTAGTATTTGTCACATTCCTAATTAATCTTAAATTGCTAATATCTATTAGTTGTTCTCAAACGCATTTTGGGCAACACTAGACTTATCTGTTCTACCATATTTGATGTGGGCCATATGCTCTTTGAATCTAGTTTGAATTGATCGTCAAGTATGTCCAACATATTTTTGATTACAGTCCTTACAGCTAATTTCGACTTTTCGTTTGTTTAAATTTTGTCTTTTGGATTGTCTAAAAGTTGTTGTAGTTTGTTTCCCAATGAATGAATCACTGTCATTCTTACATCTTTAAAAATCTTACCAATACCACTGGTGAATCGAAGATGGAATGGAATCGATACAAATTTTGGATTTTCTCTTTCATTTCGAAAGGTCGAGGAATTTCGAAGCGACTTTAAACTTTCGTTTCCTAATTATTTTATCAATTAGACTTACAGAATATCTATTACTCGCAGCTATATCCTTAAACAATGCCTTTTCTTTTTCAAACCTCTCCTTATTGAGGGGGAAGCTTAATAGACGATGGACTAGGGAATTAAAACTCGCCATTTTGTGTTGAGTACAATGGTGAGAGTCCATAGGGATATATCTTAGAGTACTGGTATCTTTTCTGTATATGTCAAATTCTAACTTATTTTCACTATTTCTAATTATTAATACAGAGAATTATTTAAAACGAATTCAGTATTGAAAATATCTTATCAATGTCACACATGAATACAAATCTGATATTAACATTGATATTCTATCAAGTTAAGTCAATATTGTAAATTATAATATCTCAATTCAAGCCAATATTTTACAGCTTCCAAGGGTTAGAATAAGCCCAATTGACACCTTGATTTCGTTCGAATCATAATTCATATAAGCGAGATTAGTTAAACCAATTCAAAGTTTATGATCTTACTTTATTACTTTTCCATAATTGCTTACATACGGTCCAAAACATGGTAACTTACCTATTTTACCTAAAAATCTCTGTACACAAAATGTTTAAATGTTTAAAAGCGGTCCCATTTTTGCGAACTGATCTGTTTTTGTGTTTTAGCTAACGTTGATGTAGAAATTTAACAAAATTTAAACAAGTCGAATAGAAATTTGGTTTGTGTTATCGCCATCAATACCAGTAAGTTATTAACATCTTTCCTAAAACAAGCTTCGCAATTTAAGTAGTAGGTAACCACTTAATATCAGAAATTCGATAAAGACATAATTTTGGAATTACTAATTTCTAGGGTGAGGATTTCTTTTCACTTTGTATATTTGTTTCTTCATCAAAAACTCTAAAAATAGTTCAAGCGAATTTTTTGATCATAATTTTAATCTTCAGAAACTTGTTTGGGATATGCAACAGATCATCATTTATTTGTGATTTAATTGCCCCTTCCGGTTTCTTTTAGTACCTGCTAAGTAATTATGTAACATAATAAAATTTTATACAAAAATTGTAATTCACCTCTTGACTTCAAGGCTAAGTTAAAAAAAGTATAAAACTCGAGTTAAATAGCTCTCAACTAACATGTAACGAAATCATTCGCATGACATCAAATCTATATTTAGAAAGGTCGAATACAAATATTATTTAAAATGTGTAGACATGGTTAATAGTCATACATGGCATGGCATCATTCACATAAATATTTTACAAGATATTTTATTTTATTAAAGGCAAATATTTTTAATTATGTCACTTAAAATAATTCTAAATATGAAATAGTCTATGAAATTACTGAGACATTTTCGACATTTTCTAACATATTATATCAAATCGGTAGTGGCTACTTTATAATATGAGCAAAAGTATGACAGACAAGGTGTATTGGCTGTGTACATAATATGTTGACGTTTACGTTATACAATATTAATTTTGTTACGTTGTTTTAATTTACTTCAGCTAAGTCTAATTTTTCTTCTGATATAGTTTGAATACATTAAGAGCATTACATTTACTATGGGATAGTCATACAACAAATAACAAATTAATTTTTGTTTCAGAGGCGCAACATATATATGTAGGTATATCCATAATCCTACTGCTCCTGCTTGATTTAAATTTTAAAGAGCATATCCGATGTTATCCACTACCATATTACTGACTACTAAATTCCATAGAGATTCCAATCTTATATTACATCTAATAATAACGAAAAGAGACCTTACATCATATCTAACTGATATTACATTGTAAATAAGGACCGCGAGTAAATAGTACATGACGTCAAAACCAGGGACTGATCCACGACACCGCGCTGACATACACATATGATATGATAAATGATATATTACCTTTTAATTGGCGATTTTGTAGTATGCAAAATAACAGGAGGAATAAATTTTAAGAACTACTCAGCAGTAGAGGTTTCAACCCCATATCTAATGCTCTTATAATTCCTGCTTATAGATCCAATCTTCTTCGAATGAGTGTTTATAATAAATTAACTATCAACTTTGGATAATACGGAATTCGCCAAAAAAAATTACAAGTTAAGATATATTTTGCCATACATGCATGAACATATTTACGCGTTGACACATGACCTACAGCCAATCCTGATTTTGACGTCAATACCTAAATTCCGAGCTCTACTGATAATTAAAAAATGAACTGGCGCAGATTGAATACAATGTTTACTGTGTTAACATCCAGGTGAAGTTGTTGTACACTCAAGGTTCCTTAGTGACAAATAAATTCTTGGAAAATGACTGTGGATGCCTGCTGAGCGTGTGAAATAGAGAGTGAGTCGTTTGCATTTAGTTTGTCGATTACCCTCTTATACACCATCAAAATGAACATAATAACAGCTTGCCGCCTCTAACAATGTGCCCTAATTGTGATAACATGCTGTGGTGGTAATGTAATGACGAATTTGGCAGTTTGACACCAATTAATTTTCTTCGAGACGATGTTTTTGAAAATGTCTTCTATCTATTGTTGGATAGTAGTCTCTAACAGTTTCTGCAATGTGAAGGAGTCCGTGTGCTAAACATGTTACATGGAATAAATGCACACACTTGTGTGTGTTTTAAGCGCACTGCAGGTGCTTTCATACAGAAAGCTGCATCGTTTGCATATAGAGTAACACACGTCCTTTATTGTTCTCCAAGTCAGTCGGCGTTTCATGTTTTTCTTAGAATGAAAAATAACAAACAGTCTTTGAGGGTTACTGCGGAAAGCGGATATTGCCTCAAGTGATTACACAATCATTCTGACGACTTTTGCTTCTGCAAGAACGTCTCTTTTTCACCATGTTTTATACCTATGTAAAGGGTGGGCAAATTTCGATGGGTAACTCGGTAACTGTAAGAGATACAAAAAAATGGAAGACACATTCTCACTGTCATTTTTTGAGACAAATTCACTGGCGAAAACAAACATCGTCTTTTGTTTTGGAATTATAAATAAACGTTCGATTTTTCGACTTTTAGACACATGTCAATATCTTGGTTCTTTGTAAACAAAAACAAACAAACTATACATATGTGGGGTTGCTTTTGAGTGTAAGTATTAATAGCGAAAATAATCTTTCAGTAGATTACTTTTTGTGTTTTTCTATATTTGTTCCAAGTAGGCGTGTGTCATCTATGACAGTGTTTATCCGTTTGTCAGTAAACTGCATATTAATAATTTTGTTTCCATCCTAATTGCACCCCATTTAATCGTAAAAGTGAAGATGTCACGAAAATTACGAGAAATATGATATGCTAGAATGCTTTATTCAAAGTAATAACTAATAACAATTATTGTGATATTTCATCCGAAATATATTTCAATCGCTATCCAGAAGGAAGACAACCTAGTAAAGCTATTTTGAAGATGTTGAAAGAAAATCTCATTAATCGTGGGTCCTTCAACACTCCAAGACCAAAAATCAGATATTTATATCTAATTTTATAATACATTACATTACAAAATAAAAATTCAAATTACAGTAAGTGTTCAAACTGATGTCCGTTATCGATCCGTAAATTACACATCTTCATGACACTCCAAACTGCATTATAAATATGAAGATTTGAAATGAAATTCACACAGTGCATAAAATTTTGTCTGAATTCGTTTATGTCGGTACTGGTTTTCCTGTATAATTTGTCTTTAATGTGGCTCCAAAAGAAAGTGGCGTTTATTTCAGGTTATCGCGGTGGCCTCTTCACTAGTCCATTACTTCCCATCCAGTTATTGGTAGTTAATAATTCTGAAACGGTCCTGATATTATGAGGTGGTGTATCATCTTGTTGGAAGAACTGATTTCTTGCCTCAATTAAGGGTGGATTATCCATAAATTCCTCAATAATTTTCTGGTTTAAAATTTCGTAGTACCGTTAAGATTTTCTTGATATATGTATGTGATATGTTAAAACACGATTGCCACGTAAAGCACACCAAACATTAAAACCAAAGCGTCCCTGAGATCGCACGTCAACGGTACGGTAAGGGTTCATATCAGACCAATAGTGCTCGTTATGTCTGTTGATAATTCCTGCACTGCTAATGTAGGCTTCATCTGTCCAAACTACATTTCTAGAGAAGAATGGATCTTGTTGACTTTTTTGACGATACCATATGCAAAACTCCAATCGTCGCTGAAGATCAGTTGGTTGCATGTGATGTTGTTTCCTTATTGTATAAGGCCAGAATTTGTATGTCTTTTAAATACCCAAAACTCGACGTCTTGAAATCCCAGAATCAGCTTCAATTTGACGACTTAAAACTGAAAGATTTGCAACCGCTATTCCAATTACAGTTACAGAAGTTTCTTGAACATCTTCAATGTTATAATTTATTTGTCTTGGCTTGTTGAAGGTCCCCATTAATAAGATTTTCTTTTGGCCTCTTAAAAATAGCTTTATTAAGTTGTCTTCTTTTTAGATAGCGATTGAAATATATTTCGGATGCAATATCAAAATTGTTATTACTTTAAATAAAGCCATTCTAGCATATTATATTTCTGGTAATTTTCGTAAGACATCCTCACTTTTACGATTAAATGGGGTGTAATTAGGATGGAAACAAAATTATTTATATGCAATTTACTGACAAATGGATAAACACTGTTATAGATGACACACGCCTACTTGGAATAAATATAAAGAAACGCAAAAAGTAATCTACTAAAAGATTATTTTCGCTATTAAATACTTACACATGAAAAGCGACCCCACATATGATATATAGTTTGAAAGATAAAAAAAATTACTTTTTTTACTAAACCATAGCCAACTATGATTTTTTTTTTCAATTTTCGCGATGCCACTGTATTATACAGAAAAAGTATCTCAAGAATGTAAAAGTTGTTTTTTCATATCTTTACAAACAACCAAGATATTGACATAATGTCTAAAAGTCGAAAAATCGAACTTTTGTTTATAACTTGAAAACAAAAGACGATAGCAAATTTTTGTTTCGCCAGTGTATTTGTCTCAAAAAATGAGATCGAGACTGTGTCCTCCATTTTTTTGTATCTCTTACTGTTATCGATTTACCGTATGCAAACATCGAAATTTGCCCATCCTGTACGCTACAATATGTACGGACCTGAAATGTGCATACTTTGATTAGAAACATAGCAATAAAAAAGTTATTATTGCCTCTTGCAGAAGATTTCTAAGCAATCGCTCTCTGGAAGATATAGCTGAATTGGAGGAAATTCACCAAGAAAACCACAATCTGAAGGAAACCTTCTTTCATGCAGTGGACATTGCTGGTACTGTTGAACTCTGGTAGCACTGAGAAAATCTAATTTCAAAACATTTATGACTCATAAGAGTGATTATGTGATTAGAGACCGCAAGTTCAGGTACTCATTACGCGAATATCAGGCGCGAAATCAGCTCGTGTGTGAACACATCAATATTCTTATGTGCAAAAATGATATACAATACAAAATGGACAATTTATCACCTAATATTTTTGACGAGTGAATTTTGTATGTTCAAAATTAGATGAACACTGAACATTTAACCAAAAACACTATTGCACTATAACAATTACTGGCGTAACCCCGTCGAAATTCGACGGCGGGTGTATTGCAAAATGCAAGTGAATGACGAAAGTTTCATGTTACAGCACCTCCTTCTCGGTGTAGTACATCATAAAATTTCGTCATTATACCCTCAAAATGGAGGTTGTGCTTCTTATGGACAGTTACACATTTTAGACTTTCCTAGGTGAACATGAGGTAAACCTCTCTTTTGGAACTCAACAGTGTACAAATATGTTAGTACTTCGCCAAATATTTGTTTTTGGTTAATTAAACGCAAGAGTTCCTTTACTTTTGCATGAAACACGCGAACAGCAACGTCTGGCCTATTATTAGCAGTTTCATAAGAATGTATGCTATTTGTAATTTCAGGCTATAAAGGATTACATGTAAACGTCAAAAAAATGTGTGGCTTACCAAATTTTCTTACAATGGCCATTGCGTCCTGATAATTTTGCATCATGTTTCGAGGACTGCCAGTAAACGATGAAGGTAAAATAACAACACATCCAGCCTTTAAGTTTCCGTTGTCGGCCCTTACATGTAAAGCATCTGCAAGGCCAACGTATGTATCTACTCGCAATTTCACCTGTTGGTTACGGATGAATTTCAATCTGTCGCCTTCGATGCGACAGTAATAATCAACAATCAACTGCTGCGTTAACTTCCCAGCATTAATTATTGGATTGAAGTCTCCTACAGGAGTTAAACCTCGAACCATAAGTCTGTAAAATATATATTCTCGCATAGAAATATTTTGGCGAATTTTAGTTTTGCGCTCTCCTCCAATTGGCATTGAAATATGCCATCCTGGTTCCCTGCACGGCCAGATTAATACATATGACATCGGATCGCAATGCATACTGTCAAAATCTATATTTTTTATTCCACCGTCATGTGCGTAAACAGCAATATGTCTATCAGAAGGTGGAGCACCGTCGGCTGATTCAAAAACAGCTGCAACTTCAGAACATGTAGGATCATTATACCGTCGAGGATCTGATTTGGGTTCGTGATAAAAACGCATTACCAAATTAATAGGTACACGATTTTCTTTTAAAGCTAACTCCTTTTCTTCACATATCTTTTGATGCATTGTCTTATATGACATCACATAAGGATTACATTGATTTACGACACGATTTAGTATTTCTAGAATGTCTTTTCTCAAGGAACTGTTCGCAGCATGTTCAAGTCTAATTTGATTGGCTTCGAAAAAGTCTAAAATGTATAATAACTGTCCATAAGAAGCACATCCTCCATATTGTCGAATATTATCTCGAAAATGTTTCGATATCTCGTCATTCTCTATAAATAATTCTTTCATTTTATCAGGAATCCGAAATTCCGGTAATTTGAACTTTTTATTACAGCAACAAAGACCAAAGTAGCCAGCCGAATTTTTTTCACATGAAAAGTACCGGGCAGAGCAATAACTACATATGTTGTTTAAGTTACCTAAGTTGAATGGAGTTACATTTGAAATAGTATCAGAAACGGCACATCTATATTGAATTGTAAATCAGGTTTTTTTTTTCGTATTTTAGACGTTTTTGTGTGCGTTCGCGTCTCCTTTCCCTGCCGCCAGTCAACGTCTTTCTTAATTTACGTTTTTTTGAAATATTATGTTGCACAACATTGCAGAGTGCGTTTTCCACATCGGAATCATTAGTGACAGGACGAAATTCTAAAACACTATAATGTCCATTACCAGAAAAAAGTAAATTAGAAATAATATTTCCAGTACCATAATCAAGAGTTTCGTTATTATTATTATCTCTATACACTCTAAACAAATGATCGGGAAAAAAGCTGACTAATACAGTGCAATTCGACATGGTCGGCGAAGTCGCCATCTAAAGACAATAAATTTTCGTATTCAGCGGAATTTGTAATCGGTAACCGATACGATGGATCTCCAACAATAAAACCTTCATAATATTCCCATTCATTTTTAATTTTTTCGACGACTTCCATGCGTATCTCGCGATGATGTTGGTCATTATTAAATAAACAATGCGAAACAGAACGAAATAAACAATTTCCGTTACCTACAATAGGAACAACATGTCGTTACTCGAATGTAAACAATAACTGAACAGCACACCGGCACAGATTCTGGTACACTGGCACAGAATAAGCCAAGCGTGGGTGTCTCTGGCCAAACCGGCTAAGATGCATTAGTTCCATTTCTTAAGAGGTCGGTGGTAGAGGTCGCTTCAAGTAACGCGCGCTTAGCATACGCTAACATGCATTAGTTTTTGTTTATTTTGTTTTACATATGAAAATGGTGATTAAAAAATATAAAAATGTTTCATGATCCATCTGAGGGTAGAGATCTTTCATTGAAAAAAAAATTATCAAAATTGGTGTAGCGGTAGCCGCTTGAGGAACCGAGGAAGAAAACCTTTTGAGCTTTTATATATGTATAGATAGATTTAGAGGCACTGGAATAAAAGTATATTATTAATTCTAAATGATCTTGTGTTAGATTCCAACGCTTGTCATTATAAATCCATTTTAGTTTGAAAACAACCGTTCCACGTCTACAGAAGTAATTAGGGCGTATTTAAATTACCGAAAGTTTCTCAAAGAAGCCTACATTAGGATCAGAAAAGTCCACTTCTTTGCCTGTAAAAGGATCCACTATATGAAACATATTTTTAAATCTCAGATTATTGTTCTTTGGTTAAAAATAAATTGGCATAGATTGTATACAACATTCATTGCGTCAACTAAACTGCGACATATTATAGGCGTTTTCAATTTATAACAGATCTGTTACGATCGTATAAAACCTATATTAAATTTAGTGGTTTGTTATTTAATTTTAGTTAATTCACATGGGTTCAATTAAACAAAATTTATTACACATTTTTCCAGTAATTAAGTACTTATCTTCTACATTTAAAAAATGACAATACAGCTTACATTTGTAACATAAAGGTACCCACATTTCAAATAGAGTTTTATGTTTCTTCACTGTTTCAATTAATTACACAAGTACATAAATGTGTTGTATTTTGTAAGGAATTAGCAACATACAATAAAATAACATGAGAGAAGGTTATTAATTAATTCCTAAAAAAATCGTGTACCATTGCAATTCATAATATTTATTCTCATTTTATTAGTTGTACGAGAGTTGTACATAAATCCACAACTGGAATGACTACGTGAGATGCGGTCTCTAATTATATTATTTTTGGAAGAACGGGAATAAAACAGTATTTTATTGCTTCAAAGAGGGAGTAAAACGAGCGTTTATTTCCTGAGGTATTTATGGTCACGATGGAAACCAACGAACAATACGAACAGAACGTAACCTTAATATTTATTTATTATATCAAACTTTTAATTGTAGAAATAGCAAAAAATTAAGAATCAAATATATAAACCATAAAATGTATCTTAATTCAGATTAAAATGAACATTAATAAGGTAATTTTCACAGTTCGTAATACATATTTGGTAATTAATAATATTTAGTAATATATCGTAATCTAAACGCCAAACAGAAATAAATAAAAAAAATGTCAAACACAGACAATAAATACAAGGATACCTAGATAAATTCTGAATAAAATACACAAGCTTCGTGGCCAATCATTATTCGTTAACTTTTTTCATATAATTTTTTTATAATAAAATTTGTGCCCGTTCGTATAATAGCTATTTGTGTATTAAGAGCGCAGCGCGGCTATGTCGCGAGAGCGGCATGTCACTTTGCGCTCTAATTACACGCAGGATTTTTTCTACAACGAGTGTTTTTATAAAAATGTTTGGTAAAAATTAATTATTGATAACTTCAAATTTGCCAGGTCAGATTTCAAAACGTGAGCATCAATTTGCGCTACACATGTTTTTATAGAAATGTTTGTTAAAATGGTATTTACTGCAAAATAAAATAAAAAATTGCTTTACTACCTATTAATTATTTATTTAAATACTGTCATCTTATGATTTGTATCTATGTATAACAAAATCCAAATGTTTTTGGAATTCTTCTAACACTTCCTCCTTCTTTAGTGGTGAAAAGCAAAGTGAAGAATTAAAGGGTATTAAATGTCTGTGTTTGATGACATATATCTAATACTTTGAAACGATTGTATTCAGTCTTCTTCTGGGAAAATAATTATATTTGGTCGACATTTGTAGTAGACTACTTTGAATCTTCTTAAACAAACCATTCTTTGACATATCTTGGTCGCAGTTTTCAATTAGGGCAGTTAAGTATATTAAACTGGAATGGCGTATTTGAACATGGCACAATACATTACAAGTATCACATAAATTATTATACTTTTCAAAACTTTCCATTATCTGATAATTATAAGAAAAAATTTATTTGACACAAATAGCTGTTTTAAGAACGTTTTGACACATCAAATAATTATTTGTTTATTTCTGCTAACAGCAGCAAGCATGGCCTCCTATGTCCAAAATATAATATTCGTCTGTGCTATGCGAAAACTTTATAAGTTCATTGAATTGGTAAAAATAACTATTTCTACCACCTTTAGTAGCATAAAATTGTTAAAAAATAAAGGATGAGTTACTACCAACCAATTTTTGAACTGTTTTCCGTAACTAAAGTTGGTCGTTTGTATTTATGTATGTTTACTTTGTCGCTCGGCGAGCGACAAAGTAAAAAAACGCTCGCTCCTCGCGCTTTCCTTTGGAAGCGCAAAGTTGCACTTTTTGTTCGGTTGTAGAAAAAAAATATTGTATGCTCCTCTGGAGTAAAGTCTGCTATTATCCCTTGCATGAATATTTCCTTCGCTCGCTCGGGAAACACTATTTATGCCGAGACTAAAACGCTCACTTTACTCCCATGGTGCATAAATAACTGTTAACTGCTTTTTTTGTGATGAGAACAGAAACACAAATATCAGACAATTAATAAAAAAAACAAAACGCCTCGTTTTCTACTTTAATGAAGTTTGAACTTAAATACTTTAAAAGTTACAGCAATTTACATATCATTCACTACTAGTTTTTCTCATCCTCTATGAAGAAGATTTCTTTCTGTAGTTAATTACTTTTAACTCATAATCGCATAATGTATTTAGGGAAATGTCTTTAAAAAATGGTTTGGTTGAAGAAAAAGAAATCATAAATTTTTCGTTTGTTTCCTGATTTAGTAATAATGAAAGATGATTATATTATATAGTTTTTTAGAATGATTAATGGGTATGAATAAATATTTAAAAAATCCCATATGCAATGGCTATCATGAGGCATCATGTTTTATATTATAAAAATAAATATTGATCATATAAAAAAATGATTCGAATTTAGATCAACAGACTCTCTCTTTCGTATGTCATCAAATTAGCAGAAATACTTACCCACTTTATTAATATTTACTAGGTCAGTTAATTAGTAAGGATGCATATTAATTCATATTCAAATTACTGTACTTTTTAATAGGATACTAAATTTTACTAAAATAAAAGAAAATAGTCTAGTTTATAATTTTCTGTACAGATTTTTCATTCTCCATATTATACCGGGTGTCAAGGGAATCATTAGACAAGCCAAAGTTTCCAGAGTTTTCAAGATGTAAGTCTTAAACTGGGCAGGGGTACTATATAGCAAAATCGGCCAATTTTTCATTATTTGACACTTTTCCGTCACTTCCAGTTTCCCCGGAAATGACCCCAACTTTGAAATTTTAAATGGAATACCCTGTATATTCTTACATTTTTCGACTCTGGAGACGATTTTAAGTACGATTGCATAGTTCTAAAAGTTTTTTTGAGACTACTTGGTTTTTTAGATCTATTTTTATTTTTGCATGTACAGGGTGTCTCCTTATATTTTGACCCCTACCTACAGCTTTAACTATACGAGATAGAAAAGAACTTTATATATGAAAGTTGTAGAGTTTCATCGGTATTATCTTTTGGCACTTCTAAAACAAACAAATGCGAATCGCAAATTTATAAATCATCAAGAAGAGTATTTAACAATTTTATTTAATTTTCAATTAAATAAAGTAAGAGAATTACGACTTTGGTACCTAATTTAAGTATTATTTTTAGCATTTATAACTATTTGTAAATTAATTTTACCTTCTCTGTAGGAATACTTTGAGATGTTAGTTTTATTACACCTTCATTATTAAATAAAGGATTTAAGAAAAACGTTCTACTGGGAAAAATATAAAATTATATGTATCAGACTATATTTCTTAAAGTTTCAAGAGGTACACAAAGTAGGGTTGCCAATTTAAAACTCATAATTTCAACAACTGAAAGGTTAAAAATCCGGGACATAAGAAAAAGTAAAAGGACGCATGGCAAATACAGGCGCCTGAAGCCCGCAATTTTTTGCGCTCCTTTCCGCTGGGAGTTTTTTGTTTTTAGATATAGTAACAATACAAGTAGCAAATAAAGTTTATTGCGTCACAAATATATAAAATTTTAAAATTTGGGAGTCCCCCAATTTCAGAATCCCTGTCCCAACTCGCTTAATGCAATCAACTTCAACGGTATCAATATGGTTAAAAATGGAGAAACGAAGCAATATAATATTTTTTTTTACAAATTGAAACAGCGCATTAGGCCTAGACACATGCATATTACCCAAAAAATTACTTACACATGAACATAACCGTACCTTTGCATTAAAAAGGTTAATAGCTAATAACTAACGTAATAATAATCATTCATTTACGGAAAAAGAATTCAATGACCAGTACAATTAATACAATACAATTTATTAAAATCAAGATTTTATTTCGATTTGTTTATTAAGGTATTTGACAAGTCCAGTCCGCCGTCCCACTCCTAAATATTTTGCACCCCAAGCCCTGGATTCATGGGCTTGTAGACCAATACGTAACTGCGCATAATATTAATATTTTATTGCTTTGAAGAAAATATAAAAATATGTACTACTACTTATATTACATATAAAATAAGAAAAACAAAAGAAACTCTTATTGTTAGTTTACTTTGCTCTTATTACACACAAACATTAGTATTTCATAAAATTTAAAATATGAAAAATTTTTATTTGCCTGTGTGCCGGAGTTATTATACCTTTATATGACTCAGACGCGGTTTTAATAATGTTAGCTTATAAATAGATAAAGCGCGTTACACTTTAAACGGAAACTGGATCAAATATTAAAATCCCGTATATTAATCATCCTTTGAGGAGTCTTGGAAGGACGAAAAAAGGGACCCAAATTTAGGACGTAATCCAAGACGGTTGGCAACCCTATACCCAGGGAGTTACATGTAATGACATATTTAGTTTTAATACTATTATAAAATGTCTAAATCTTCAATATTAACCATTATGGTTACTATCATATAACCGGTTATCAAGCAGTTTAACTGCTAATGCTCCCCCTAGACAAAATGTCAGTTGGAATTTTAGATTAAATCCCTGAATTACGTTTTTAATCTGAAGATTTTCATGGTCAATACAAAACAATATTTGAATAGGTTTAATGATTTTATATTATTGATTAAACTCTAATACATATTTTTTTAGTTAGTTAATCGTTATAATTGAAAATTTAATAATAAATAATAAATGTCTCGATTATTATTACTAAAACTATAATTTAGTCATGCAATAAAATATGAAAAACTTGTTAACGAATAAAATATCATTGGTGTTCTTGACCTAATGGTGTCAGACCGTTAAGTGACGGTCAATTCTATTTCTGTTTACCACTATTTTCATCCTAAATTTTGATTCCAAATTATTTATAAAATAAGTAAATATTGCCTACTTAATAGAATTTCTAAAGCTATAGAAATACCTTGTATGAATTATTTTCGAGATAGGTACAAATAATCCTAGTGTGATTAAATATATGATGTAGTTTAAAAAAATTAACACGTAAATATCCTTAAATATAGAATACCACCATATCGAAAGAGTCTGACTCCTTTCACTACATTCTTCAACAGTACGTTTTTTAAACTATGTCATAAAGAAATGGTAATGATAGGTTATATAATGAAATTATATTAAATAAATACATGTTTTTTCGTAAAGGGAAGCGTTGACGAAAATTATTATTTTATACCATAACTTTTATTTCGGTTTGCGTAAAATAATACAACAGCCAACACTAACTTCTAGAAAATATAACATTAAAAAACAATTAATTTATTTTCCATGATTAAAACAGTTTTAATCCTCTCCAAGTGATGCCAACTTGGTTGGCGAAACGCGCGTCGAGTGCACTATATGGTGCTTTAGTGTTTCGTGGAAAACTATGTCAGTGTTATCTTCACATCAAAGGTTCCAATCTACTTCAGGACCAAAACTATCTAGCTTTTCTTACAGATAATTGTAAGTATTGGACATAAAATATACAGGAGAGAATCTTAAAATTTTTGTCCAAGATGCAACAAGATAAAAAGTTGTGTGATGTCGAGCATCGGGATAATTGAATAATTGTTTTTCGGTTATTTTGGGACAGTCTATTTATAATTAATTAAATTATGCAAGAATATCAGTATTAGTGCCTGTTTTTTCCTACTAGTATATATACCGATCACTAGAAATCTACTTAACGGAACTTCTTGGAGATATCTGATAGGAGGATATTCCCCATCAATCTTAAAAGTCAAAAACTTTAAGAAGCGTCTCTCAATACTCTCAATTAATTTGGTATATGTGGCATATCTCGGATGGTATATTCAGGATGTATATTTTAATTTGGATTTAAAAAAAGTATTAAATAGTAGATTGAGGAGATGGATGTCAATAAAACCTGCCGAATTTCTAATAACAAATCCCACGTTCTTATTTGGAGACAGCAGGGATCGCTCTGGCGTCCCGGACAAGAAACACTTTTAAAATAATTTTTTTTCTTAATAAAAGATGGTTTTAATTTGCAATAAAAATGTATATTTAAAAAGAAACAATATTAAAACTTAACATTTGGTACAAAATAGTATAAATTGAAATAAAATATAGTTGCAGTACCTAGTTGTTATATTTTAAAAATATTTACTTAGTTTTAAACATACAGGGTTCAATTTTAGCGCTATTACGATTTAGATTTTTTTCTCACTTATACCTAAA
Organism: Rhamnusium bicolor; assembly: GCA_029963845.1. Lineage (NCBI taxonomy): Eukaryota > Metazoa > Arthropoda > Insecta > Coleoptera > Cerambycidae > Rhamnusium > Rhamnusium bicolor. Next base: position 36,302 of record JANEYF010002290.1, read on the forward strand.
ACCAAAATAGAAAACAAAAGGTAGATACCACAGTAATACATTGTTTGAGTTATAATCAGAAGAATATTTTCCTCTTACTTTTAATTCCGCAAATTTTTTTTACTACCTCTTTTAAGTTTATTTGATCAGCAATTTCATGTTCAATTGCCAAAATGACCAAGCCATTTAGTCGATTATGCGTAGTAGTTGATTGTAAAAAGGTTTTGATTAATTTTAATTTGGAGAAACTTCTTTCTCCACTTGCTACTGATATTGAAATAGTCAGTAGTATTCTTAAGGCAATACTAAGATTTGGAGCAAAATTTAGCATTGTTATTATTTTGAGAAAATCACTTGGACTTTCTTTTTTGCCCAAAAGTGCACAAACTGCAGAAATTTCCTCTACTAATTCTAGACCGTTAATGTCAGCTGATTCACCATCAGACAAAATATTTTCCAAATCTTTGCAAATCTTTATCACTGTCTCTTTAGGCATGGTTTTCAAATCATACATATTCTATATGGTTACTATGGTGACTCAGTTGTTCAAATCGACTATCTAGAGCGTTTAATGCTTGATCAATAGTATAGAAGAAAGATTCCGTTTTGTATTTTTCTTTGGGATCTTCGATTGATTCGTCATTGCCTCATATAAAAAGTTGGCCATTTTTCATCTTACGCGGTGTCGCGGCGTTGTTGATTCAAAATTGGCCTCAATGTTAATTTCATCAGCCAATTCTCTTGCGTTAACAATAATTTCATTGAAAGACTTATCTAATCGAAGATTTTTAAAGAAATTTTTGCAGTTCTCTAGAAGATCAAATTCATTTTTCAAATCAAAATCTTTTGTTTGCATATGCTTACTTATGGGATTAATACAGTTTAAAATTTTATACCATATAACTATTGAACATAAAAATTTAAATTGTTTAATGTAAACCCGAAGCTTCGTCTCTTATTGAGATATCGATGTCTTGGTTTTCATAAATGCTTAGCAAAGCGTCGTATATTTCACCAGGTTGAAATCTTAAGGACGTTAAAGCTTCTATCCTGCTTTCCCATGGAGTGTCACTCAAAGGTTTTAATGTTAATCCTTGGACATGTTTTAAAAATATTGCCCATCGAAAAGTAGAAGAAGAAAAAAATAAATATATTTGCTGGACCATATTAAAAAAATTCGCTGCTTCCAAGGATGCTATTGCCATATCATTTATCACTAGATTGAGCGAGTGGCTACTATATCGAACGTAGAATGCTCGTGGATTTAAATTCCTAATTCTAGATTGCACTCCTGCATTGTAGTCCCTCATGTTTGCCCCGTTATCATATCCCTGCCCTGGTCATTTCTCCACCTTACTAACATCAGGAGTGCAATCTTTTATTATGGAATAGTATTTCACTTTTTTTATTTCAGCAATAATATGCGATTTTACACTTTCGTGAAGCAAGTCTATTATCTCGTTTTGAATGTTTTTTCCAAGATAGTGAGCTTTGGTTTCCTCTTTTTTTAAGCACTCTACGCATGTGTTCCTCCATGACGGGGTCAAATTCAGGTAGCAATTCAACTATTTTTAAAAAGTTGCCGTTATTGTGTTCAGACAGCTTGTCACTTGTACCTTTAAAAAACTTTTACCGAGCATTTTAATAATTACCACAATCCTTAAAAGCACCTCGTACCAGTTATTCGTTTCAGCGTTAATAACTCTTTAGGCAGCTACATCTATAGTTGTACAACACTTTAACCATTGACTGAGTTCTAGCCAGAATTTTTGAACCTGAATATGATTTTTTGAACGTTCGTGATCCTTTAAAGTTTCAACGATGTGCTTCCAGCTTTTAAAACCTTCTTTTGAAAGGGGACTGGACACACGACTGTAAATTTTGCAGCAAAAGCAATATATGCAGTTTTTTGAAGTGTAGTACACTACCCAGGATTTGTACCCAGCTGGATTTGTACCTAAAGTTTATACAATGCATTCCGTAAGTGGTAGGGTGGAGTCAGTTTGTAGAGGTAGAGTGCTACTACTGCTAGTATGCCTTCTGTAAGTGCCAAGGCGGTGTCAGTTGGTAGGCTGCTTTCATTTGGTGACAAAATTGGTTTAGAAATATCGTGTATTGATTGGTCTTGGTCACCAACACTCTCTGATGATTCCGTAAATTATTTTTTATCTGAATTTCTGGAGATATTTGTTTTGGTACTAATGGTACTACCGCAGAGCACCAGTTTATTTTTGCTTCTGGGTTTCCTTCTCTAGCCTTCACCTTTTGTACTGATGGCCGGACAATTTTCCTTGCGCGTCAGACATTCTAAAACAACAAATTAAACAATGCAAAATACATTAGTTAAAATAAGCCACGGCGTTGCTAAAAATAAAAATTGGAAAAATCTTCAAATCCAATTAGTCAGTAACTGTCTCACAGTTTTGAAAAGTAAAATGCCTAGTTTTAATTACCTACTTAAACTATTTTTTAAATATAAAAACGAATTTCTTAACGTTTCGGGCTAATTTTCAACACCCCCTTTTGGAAAAAAATAGTTAATACTTTTAGTAATTAAATCTAGGCATTTTTTTTTTTTTAAACTGTGGGACAGACTAAGCCATCGTCACCGACTAATAGTATTTGAAGATTTTTCTTTCTTTTACCTTTTTATGCTTATTACTACACAAAATTATAATTTATTAATTAGTGGAATTCATTCAAAGATTTCTTTTACGTGTGATAGATCCCAACAAAATGGACAAATTGCGAACCACCACAACGAACATATAAAAACTAAATATTTAAAATAGATACCTAACTAAAATGTTTGATTATTTAAGATAGATTTTTTGTTTATCTTTTTTCACGGAGAATATTCCAAATAAATTAATAAAAATCCGTCACAGCAAACATACAAAAACTATTTAAAAATATGTAAGTACGTATTGTGTAAAATATTTTTGAAAATAATTCTTTACCACTTAATATAGGTTAGGTATTGCAGAAATACTTACCTTTAGAAATTGACAAAACACACAAAAGTCACTAATCCGAACTAAACTGTTAAAATTTTCAATATTTATAAACTTCTTTCAAGGAAATGTTATCACCGGCACTGACGCATTTGCAATAATAACACAATTGTGCTTAGATGACTCTTTATATAGTAAGGCGCGAAAACATGTCTATGCATGTTATGTCTTGTAGTTCCTATTTTAAACAAGTAACTATATACCTACAAATTCATGCAGGGTAATGCGCGTCTTTTAACTATAGGTTTTGTTTTATTTCAAAAAATAAATATGCTTTTTTTAAGAAGGTGTTTTAATATTTTTCTAGCATAACAAACCACAAAGATCAAATGTAAATTGCATATTACTTAGTTTTAGTTAGGGAAAAAATCAACAAGTAGTGTAAAATTTATATTAATTGAGAATAATTAATTTATCATTATTTGGTTCACATTCAGGGGGGTGAAAAATGCTGCCCTCAGGTTCGCCGCCCCGGACAGGGGTCCGGGTTGTCCGCCTCTAAAGCGGGACCTGAAGACAGAAAGATGTTTATTAAAAGTAAGTTTAATGTCAAATGTGCAAGGTCTTTAAATAATTCAACGCGTTTTCGCATTATAATGTCTAGCTTACAGTCATAAAAAAGAGTTTCTTTCTTCATAGAAAAATCCATTACATTACATTTGCCAGCATTGAGAGGCAGACTGTTTGATTACACCAACCCTGTATTTTTTTACAATCATTCAAAGCATTGACAACAGAAACAATTAACAAAACATCAATATTCAGGTCAACCACAATATCATTAATGAATACATACAAACAGAGGACTCAAGATGAAGCACTGGGGAACCCCCTAAGTTGGAACCATTTCAGAAGACCTAGGACCACGGCACTCTACATATTGTGTTCCTTCGTTGAGATACGATTAAAGGAAGGTAATAAGTAACTGGAAGAAACTTGAAATTTGAGACGATGTATTATACTAATAAGTAATAACTGAGTATGGCATATTATGATCAATGGTCAAGTCAAAAATTAAGAGCATTTTAACGCAATAAACTATTTCACTGATGCTGCTTCAAGACGTACATTTACCAAATAAAAACTTGAAATACTACACGGTTATGCTCTATGAAATAAATGCATACTTGCATACTTAATCGTTTACATAGCATTGTAAAACTGACTTTAAATTAACTGCCAGAAAAAGTAACTGCTAAGTAATTGAAACAAAACAGGTGTTCAAAACAGAAAACTTACGATGTAGTGTTTATTTATTTACAGTTTATTATCGAATATTTGTCAAAGACTAAGACAATAAATTGAATTTACTAGTAGTAACTGAAATAAATATACGTTATTAAAGGTTAAAAATATTTAATAAATCCACAGAAACGTGCATGCATGTACACACATAGAACACACAACACACATCCACCAATCATGTCGTTTGCGTGAATCTTATTCTGAATTTTAAACGCATATAGCACTCACATTTTAAAATTTAGTTCCACGATATGTAAGTATCGTATACGATACGATATGTAAGTATCGTATACGATACGATATGTATATATTGTATATTGTATATGTATATACTGTATATCGTGAACTTCTAGAAAATCAAGTTTAACCCGAGATAAGACAGCTTTTTACATAAAAAAAAATAAACGAATTATGGTTCCAACAAGATGGCTGTTCTGCACATTATACTAATAATGTTGGACGGATATTGCAGGAATATTTTGGTAGCCGCATAATTTTAAATAGTGGACCAATATTGTGGCCTCCCCGCTCTTCTGATATAACCCCTCCTACTTTTTATTTGTGGGGTATAGTGAAAAATGAAGTGTATGATTTTGGAAATCCGGGAACTCTCGATATTTTGGAAGACAGAGTTAGGAACGTTTTCGGCACAATAAATACCAATACTCCCAGAAAAGTAATCAGCTCAGTTAGGCGTAGATGCCAAAAATGTATTCAGCTAAATGGAGGTCATATTGAACAGTTTTATTAAATCTTCTTACTTTTTTACTCTCATTTTTTCTATTATGTTAATTTGCTGTTATTAAAAAAATTTTCTCCATATCGATTATGTTCAGTATTTTAACAGAAAATTAAAATTATTTGTACCATGTCAAACTAGTAACCTTAATGTGATTTTAATGTTATTTTTATAATGTATTAGGTATATCCATGAAATCAAAATAACCTTTTGATTTTCCATGGTCTATTATTTTGTTTTGTTAAGCAATGGACAACATTTCTTGAATTAGTCCCTTGCAAAACAATTTTCGTTGGCTTGTGATGCATCATCTGAAAGACCTTTTTAAGCGTAATAGAATAATAGAATAAGGCGACCATAAGAAAAACAAAAGTTACCTCGGATATTTCGAAAACAAAAGACTATCAAGCATTCATTTCTAGACCAAAATATTAGTCTCCAAAATGTGTCTTAATAATGTAAAAGTCTAAAACCTGTCTGACCAAGGATTACTTGGTTACATCTAAAAAAGAGAAATCACAACATTTTCGTGTTTTTGGAGAATCCCAAAAACGGTTTCAGGTAGCGGCGATTTGGAATCAGCATAAAATTTGCTAAAATTTGTTCCATTTAACTGACCTTGGAGCTCTTATGGTTTCCAAGATCGCAATGGTGAGCATCGATTTTGGGACACATGGTATGTAACAAGTATGAACCGATTATATCGGGTGGTTCAAAAGTTATGATTAAACTGGACCAGCCGCGTAGCAGAGAACGAACATGTATTAGGTACATATTAGTGGCCTGTGGAATTAAGCACACGTGAAATATACGAACGGATTACATTGTATCAAGGGTAAATGACGGCTGCTCGTCGAAAATTAACTACTATTCGGAAAGAGATGCGAAAAAAAATCGGCACGTTAAAACAAAAAGCTGTAGACAAAATGACCAAAGCAACAGGCATCATATAGCAAATGTAAAACGAATTTTAGATCCTGGTGGATTGTCGCCTGTATTTTTACTTTAATAAAATAGTTGAAACCATAAATGCGAAAACTGTACGGAATCCAGTTGGAACGTAACGTCGTTGACAGCAATAGGAATTACTAGTTCATAAATGTTAATGCCTAAATGAATACGGGACCGGATGCGCAATCTTTGCACCTATTGCCGACTTTAATAAAAAATATAAATTAAATCAAGACACCTCAATATGTTCTGCCGAGGCCATCGGCATCATAAAAGCTCTAGAATTTATTGAGCACAAAAACTATCAAAAAGCAATAATCCTGTCTGATTCACTGTCAGTTCTTAACATCAATTAACAACAAAATAGACATCAACTCACCATTTAGTAATCCGTATATCCTAAGAATTAAACAAATCTTATATAACCTAAACCACAGAGACTGTATAATAAAATTTGCCTCATATCGGCCTTGTAAATAATGAAAAAGTGGATCAATTAGCTAAAGATAGTATTTCGTCAGGAACGGTCGTACATAACAAGCTGTGTTTAAAAGAATGTACGGGGAAATGCAAAGCTCAACTTAAAAAGGAGTGGTCTCAACTGTGGCAGAAATATTGTTTTACTAATCCATCACGATATACACTTATTCAGCAAGATATTCCACAAGGACATTGGTACAATAACTGTAAATATTCAAGAAAAAATATAACACACATAAGCAGACTCAAATTTGGTCACGGCTGTTACCCATATCACCTACATAAGATAGGTATAATAGATTCCAACCTTTGTGAACAGTGTAATGAAATTGCAGACCTAGATCACATTTTTTTTAAGTGCCAAAAATATATTCAAGAAACAAGAGAATTGTATAACAACTTAATAAAACTTAAAATAAAGACTCCCTTTAACTTACTGCATCTCTTATCATTAAATAAAAAAAGCGTCATGGATTATCTAATCGTAGGTATTCATAAACCAGACAAATATCAATATTTAGAGTAGGTTTAGCTTTGTCACCTATATGTCTATCCAATTGTCCTTTTATCCAATTATCCGTAGTCACTAAATGTTTGTGTAAACTGTTAAAAGCCCCGATCGACCCCTGGGCGAGAAGCGTGTGTCCCTGTCTTTATCCTCTCGTAAATTTCTTAAATTACTCTTTTCTCGCCTTATAGGTCAGAATTAGGTATTACACAAAGTCAGCTTATTACATTACAACAAATTAGGGTCTGGCTGTGGGTCAACAGCCCTAATGCCAAAAAAAAAAAATGTTAATGCTAGTGACTGCTTCAGCACGGTATGCCAAATGCTGTCTTTCCACATTTAATACATAGAACATGTATGGTTCATGCCCTACATTTGATAACAGAGAAAATATAAAATAATTACACAGGGTAGACGCCTTAATTGCAAATACAAAACAGATTTTTGAGAAAGCCAATGAACGTCAAGAACTTGCGTGTGGCTTGTCTCGACATCCCACTGTCACCATAACCTATTTTATCAGATTGGGGGACATGATTGGAGGTAATTCTCTATTTTCGCAGGTATTTTATTGACATAAAAATATTTGTGCCTCAGTTAAGTCCTGGTGACACACAAGCCATCTCCTAGACTCAGCAATTTTTTAACGATTTAGATATTGAGGATGACACACAATGTACATATAAATTATAATGTAATATTGAACAGTATCCACAAATTAGAAAGTTCTTCGTTGTCTTTGGCACATTATCTTGAACTACTTGATACAAGCTATATTAAAAACTTTGACAAATATTCCCGACATGAGGGTTAGTAAAAGATTTAGTGACATTTTACAAAAAAATCATGGTATGCAAAATTATGTGATATTAACCGGTGTGTCAGTGAGAAACATATTTCAGTTAATATAATTGACAACTTTTTTTTAAGTTTGCAACTAAGTATCACTTCCGTCGCTGTTGAACGATCATTTTCATTCTACACAAATCGATGCTTCCCGGGAAAAAGGAGTTAAGTTTAATTTCGGGTAAAATGAGATAAGTATATTTAGGTAACAAAATATTTGCTATTTGCATAAATATTTAGGTCCTCCGTCGCTTCAAAAACGAATTATACATGTAAGATGAGAAAACTCTTTTTTAACAAAAAATCTGTACAAAAGAAGTTAAGTGACATCACTCCATGGGAACATAAAATATGTAATTTGGATATGGATAAATGATGGAATTGGAGCCAAAGTGCCTTTTATCCACAGTTAACGTATGTACATTTAACTATGATATATACTTCAATTTCTAACTTTGTAATTTGTTATAATTACTGTCGTTACATATAAGTGGCTCGTTAATAAGTTAATTATATTCAGTTTAAAGAAGGTGTTATAATTTGTCGTGGGTTTAAGTTTAATTTGATTTTTTAAAACTGTTGATATAAATCAAAATTTAGAAAGTTTTTCTACATAACCAGGTAGTAATTTTGTCGTCCATATTTTTTAAAGATTTATGTTCGAATTTTTTGCTTCAGATAATTATCCCAGGAAATAAACAGTTTCATTCACAACTAGTTCGCTTTTGGGGCTGATTTTTTCAGTGTGTGTTAGTATAATGGAAACTTGAAATGGACATGAAGACTTTAAAATGAACATTTTTCAAAGCTTCAAATTGGTGGCTTATTATAAACAATTTGGCAATAGGAGTTGGTCGTATCTTGGTATTTATATCGCTAGTGTGGATCAGAGGCGAACCAAAACACTTTACATTGAAAGGGCGGGGTTTAAACCATTGCACATCCAACTTCAAGTGCCAAGCTAGAATCGTTGACTAGTATATGTACATGTTAGACCAAATATGCGAATTCGGTTAATACCGGGAAAAAAATGCTCAGAACTAATAATGAGGAAATAAAATGTTCATTACCAGAAATATCTATTTTCAACTAGTATTGCACATCATAATATGCGCAAAACTCGTTCTGAGAATTTTGACTATACAATTACTAGTTGTATAGGCCACAAATGTAATAAAAAAAACAATAGATAGCTTACAAATATAAGAGAAATTTATTAGTTACAATATCTATTTTATTAATTTCACTGTGTTCCTTGCCCTACAAGAACCATTCTTTATGTCATTCTTCTTAATTTTCCTTGCCCTAAAATGACCTTTAAAATGTTATTATATAGTTTCATTTTCCTTGCCCATCATGTTATTTTCGATCACTGATCTTGAACTGTGACATTCATAACATTCAAAATTACATTACATTACAAAATGTATGCACAACAGGCACAGCAACGAGTAATGCAACATACGAAATGCTCAGAACTAATTTAGCGCATTTTATGATGTGCAATATTAGTTGAAAATAGATATGTCTGGTACTGGACATTTTATTTGCTCATTACTAACGGAATCATTATTAACGGAATCATATTAACATATACATCCATCCAGTGCGTATTTGTTCCGTAACTCTAACTATTACAGATAGAAAAAAATTTAAACAAAAGTTGGTCAGCATTCACCGTTGCATACTCTAAAAGTATTTTTAGTAATACAGGGTATTTCGTTTTGTCTGGGTAGTAGTCAAGTTTGTTAAGTTAAATGAAACACCCTATATATTATTGCATATTTGGTTAGAGAACGTCAAGGGCTCTTCAATGAACTACCATAATATGGACTTTCTTTGAGCAGTTCAGTAGTTATTTGAAATTAAATAGAAATTTTGGTGCATATATAACAGGGTGATCTACCACGAGTGTGCCAAACTTCAGAGGCTGGTAATTTATCAAAAAAATAAATGGACTTTCATTAATAAACATATGTCCTAAAACGCATAATAAGAGAGCTACAACCCCTTAAACAGGGTTGATGAATACCAATTTTTCGATTATAAGTCCGATTGGTGGTGATTAAAAAAATGAAATTTTCATACATTACGGCACCGATGTAGGCGCATAAAATTACAAATTTCCTAATTAACAGCTTGCCTTATTGAGGTAGTTTTGAGGGGTGAGGGGTAGTTTTTTACCCCAAACTTTTTTGACGTCACTTCCGAAGCAAAACTTTTAAATAACATTATTTCCCATGCAATGACTCAGAAAAGAGTACTTTTCAAAATTTCTGTCACACCAGCCGTTTTTGAATAATTTGCGTTGAACGGCAATAAGACATGTGAATGAACGGTTGAATCGGAATTTTGGAAATAACTGGATTGGTAACTGTGGTCCTGTTTTATGGCCTCTTCGCTCTCCCGATCTCAAACTTCTAGATTTTTATGAAGCAGTTAGTTTATTTTGAGGAAATAAATAATATTCAGCACTTGATGGAAAGGATCAATAATAGTATAGCTTATATCACAAACAATGGTGACATGGCTGAAATTAATAATTCAGTTATTCGTCGTTGTGAGGCGTGTATTCGTGCTCAAGGAGGTCATTTTGAACAGTTACTCTTTTTAGCTATTAAGTACGTTATTTCTGTGTTGTACATTGATTTTTAATTTTGTAATAAAAATGTTGTTTATTTCACGTGAATAACCTTATTGCCGTTCAACGCAAATTATTCAAAAACGGCTGATGTGACAGAAATTTTGAAAAATACATTTTTCTGAGTTATTGCATGGGAAATAATGTTATTTAAAAGTTTTGCTTCGGAAGTGATGTCAAAAAAAGTTTAGGGTAAAAAAACTACCCCTTACCCCTCAAAACTACCTCAATAAAGCAAGCTGTTAATTACGAAATTTGTACTTTTATGCGCCTACATCGGGGCCGTAATGCATGAAAATTTCATTTCTTTAATCACCACCATATTGAACTTATAATCGAAAAATTGATATTCATCAATCCCCTTCAAGGGGTTGTAGCTCCCTTATTATGCGTTTTAGGACATATGTTGATTAATGAAAGTTCATTTATTTTTTGATAAATTACCAGCCTCTGAAGTTTGGCACACTCGTGGTAGATCACCCTGTATACGAGTATATATGTATGCTCCAGTTAAATTGTGAAAAATAAATGAACCAATTAAATGGCGATCTAAAAATAATAATTAAGGACAGGATTATAGGCAGATCATAGCAGTAGAATAGGAAGAGAAAAGGTAATACCTATCATGCCGCACCAAACATTGAATCCAAACCTAGTTTGGAATCTTCATTGAGCAGTTACATGCGGATTTTCTGTAGCCCAGTGGTGATAATTGTGCTTGTTAAAGACTCCACAATTAGTAAAACGACTTTCATCGGTCCATATAACTCTCATCGCATTTCTAATTAAACTAATAACAAAATTCAAATCTTCTACCAAAATCATTATTGTTTAAACCTTGGACAATCGTGTTTGTATGGATGATATTTCCTTTATTTTAATGTCTTGTATACAGTTGTCTTAGGAATATTTGTTTCGCCTGCAATTTGTCGCAATGATAATTTAAGAAATATCGAGTGTCAATATACTATACCTAAACACAACTCTGTTAAATATAAGTACTGCTTTGAATATTATGCGCCTAAACTGTTAAATGAATATCCGGAATGTTTTTCTCAGCCTTCAATTAATAGTTTCAAAAAAGCATTCAAATCCGTAGTGTTGCATATCCAATTAAATAATTAAATAATCTGTAATTAGTTTGCATTATTTTCTTCTCAAATCCAAACTATTGCTAATACACATATTTAGAATATAAGTTGCTCATGTTATGTGTTAGATTTTAGGATTTTTAGGCAAAATTGAAAAACGGCTCTGCTGAATTTTGTCCTTTTGGTTTATATTGAATTATTACATTTGTGATGTCTTCTCTTTGAATTATAATTAAATTAGTCCAAATGTAATGTAATAGTGATTATAACCAATAAATGTGTATTATTATTATTATTATTATTATTATTATATGCGTGGATTATTGTTAACAGCTTCGAGAATATTATTTGTGCGGACAACATTATCAATATATACCGATATCTTTTATTATCAAAACTCCCGTAATTTAACAAATTGCTTTATATCAAATGTTTCTTCATTTGAGAATTTGTGCGCCATTGTGCAATAATAACACTCTTGAACAGTAATAATAAGTATTGTTGAACAATTTACAATAATGCCACCATTATTTAGGGAACAACTGTCAACTAACAGTAATGCTTATTATTTATTTTAAACCTCAGCCTCTTCTCCGTCATATTTACAAAAACTTTTTGATTTTCCATGGCCTACTATTTTGTTTTGTTAAGCAATGGATAACTTTTCTTAAATTAGTCCTTTGAAAAACAATTTTTCCACGGCATGTGATACATCTTTTGAAAGCTCTCTTTAAGCGCAATCTGAAAAATCCAATATGGCTGCTATAAGAAAAACAAACGTTGCTTCGTATATCTCGAAAATAAAAAAGTTAACGAGCATTCATTTCTAGATCAAAATATTAGTCTGCAAAAAGTGTTCTAATAATGTAAAAGTCTAAAATCTGTCTGACCAAGGATTACTTGGCTACAGCCAAAAAAGAGAAATTACAAAATTTTCGTTTTTTTTTTTTGGAAAATCTCAAAAACAGTTCCAGTTAGCCGTGATTTCATAACGGATTTGGAATCAGCATAAAATTTGCTAAAACTTATCCCATTAAACCGACCTTGTAGTTCTTACCGTTTCCGAGCTCCCAATGGTAAGCATGGAATTTATGATACACGGTATACTTACTTACTTTACTTGACAAAACTGCATAAATATCAAAACGAAAATCCAGGTCCAGATTTAAAAAACCTGTTCTGGATTTCTTTAAAAACAATTGGAAATTTTGAAAATCTGCTTAACGATTTGAAAAGATCATAAAATAATAAGCCAAATGGCTTTTCTTCTTATAGTTCCCACGCTTTCGTCATTTTCTTTTTAACAAAAGATGAAATTTTTGAAAATGATTTTACATTTTCAATTAATCAGTTGTTTAGTGTATTTTTTAAATAATTTTTTATAAGTAGCTTTTCACGTAATTAGTAAATAATTTTTGACATAAATATGGCATTTAGTCTATTAAAAGAAATCAATTCATAAAAAATATCGTTGACAATAGTAACATTTGCCCCCTTGATAGTCATATATAGTAACAATCAATACTTTTTATAAATATAAATACGTTTGAGGTAAAAAATATATAAATTTTAATCAAATTTCTAAAATTCTTTATTGAATAAAAAATTTGAAAAGATAGTAATAGATTTTATTTATCGAATGTGTAAATCAAAAAATAACAGCAGTGTTCAAAATTTATACTTTCTTTTCCCCAAAGATTGACCATGTATTTGGGGAATTAAAGAATTAAATATATTATTTTACAAATTAAGTTTTGTAGTATTTGTGTAAGTGTAACTATAAAGAGTACGCCATTTGGCTTATTTTATTATGATCTTTTCAAATCTCTAACATGCATTCAGAATTATGCTATACGTATTCTTTTCCAAGAAATCAAAAACAGCATTTTTTCAAATCTGGACATGCATTTTGAAAATTTGCAAATAAAGTAAGTAAAATATACGTAACAAGTAAGAATCGATTATACAGTGATTCAAAAGTTATGACCAAAGAAAGAATTGGCCAAAATCAATAATCTATATCCTATATCCCAGTAACGAAGGACGATGGACTCGTTAATGATAGGTAATTTGGAAAAATCAAAGTGCCTTATATCTATAGTCATCATATATACATTTAACTTTGAAACACCCTGTATGCTCTTCATTATCATAGACATGATTAATTCAAGATTAGACATCACTAACGAACCAAGAATTTTTTTTAAATAAATGACGAATTGTAGTGTTTGATTCACATTTTTAACTTTGAAAATGCAAATATATGTTACTTTATATGTAACTTGTTCTGAATACTCACATACAAATATGGCTTGTACTCGTATATGAATTAGATATTTGCGAAACTCTTTTGAATTATCAAACAAACTGCGTGGGATATTTTAAAATTCATTCATACCCACGATTGAAAATGTATTACATCCAACTGTTTAATAAATTAAATTGACCTGATAAAATAATCCGTGGTTCATTTAATATATTGTATTTTTATATATGAATTTTCACAATGAATAATTAGCTGCATACCAGTTTTGTTTTTATATAAGTGAAATTTCGTTCAGTTCAGAAAGTTCTATTATTTTTCTGTGAAACTTTGCTCCATTGTTAAACCAGTGGATACTTAACTGTAAACTGACTGCATAAATAATTATTATAATGTGATATCAAAAATTATCTTGGTCAAAGGTGGCATGGAATGAAAAACTGGTTTTCAAGTTACGTCCCATACTTTGTTGACAATCAAAAAATGATTGACATAAATGTACGATACTAGCTTCGACAATTATTTTAGAATCCTTAAATCATAAAAAACTCACATTATATGGCCAATTTTAAAAAATTAGACAAACATTAGCCATTGGATTCTATATAATTTTGCTTACTTGAGTTTTCATGAATATTTATTTTCGGTGTATTTGTAAGAATATTCTTATAGCCTTAATAGTAGGTATGAATCCACATATAAAATTAAGTTGTGTTACCGTTTGTCCTTCACTTGAAAAGAATTTATTGGGGAACTAAAAATAATACTAGGGTAAGGGTATATATGAACTTCCTCAAAAGCTACCTCAAAACCACCTTGAATATGGTCCACAAAACAGTTTCCAATGTACAGTACTAGTCGATATTTTGTTTATATAGGTACCGACCTACATATGTATAGTTAAACACACCGATATCTTTGGATTTAAAATGCATCTTTTATTTTTTGAGTCCATCTATCGTTTAAACCCCTCAATCCCTTTTACACTAGGCCATTGGTAATTTTTGTTTATTCGTTTAGAATATTGTCGTTTAGAATAGCTAATCAAAACCGGTTCATAAAGCAGGCGGTAAAATAAGTATAGATAATTAAAGGCCAATTAGTTTAGTAAACAATTTTGCCACAATTTTCGAAAAATGTCTGGAGGATAGATTAATTAGTTTTCTAGAGCATAATCAAATATTATCCAAAAATCAATATGGATTTTTACGAGGTCCTAATACATCCCAGGTAACATTAATGCTCTTATTAAGATCTCCAAGGTCGCTTTAAAATTATACAATAAAACTTCGAATAAAACCAAATGATCTTCAAGACAAGCTTAGGATCACCATAAAGGAGCTTCTAGCCAAAAAGGGCCCATCCTAAAAGGGTCTTGAAGACTAAATTTTAAAACTATATTAAAAACCATTTAGTTTTAATTTCATATTCTTAAAGAGTTCTTCAAGGCAACCTTAAATTTATGTATTAAAACGTTTTTCATTTAAAATAAAATTGCAGCAGACTAAATTGCCTTGAGAATCACTATAATTAATCCTAAAAGGGTTTTATTTTGTTTTAAAGTCGGACAACTTTATGCGTGAAATAGTTAAAACAACGGCAAGTCTCTAATGGGGCAGAGTGGTAATATTTTAAACTCATATAAAGCTGATCAAAAATAATATTCAAATGCAAACTATTCTGGTAAAAATTACCAACGGATGGCACTTTTCTGACAAAATATAATAGAATACTTCTACATAACTCGAGCGCCACCAATATAATGTTTTTTTTATTATCTAAAAATTTTTTTTAAAATGCCAATTTTTATTTTGCTTCTAAACATCCAAATGCATTTTTTTTATTAAATTGCATGTTTGGACACACCGTCCTTCAGTTATTTAAGAAGATGTAAAGCGCATATATTTAAATAATATTTTTTTCTTTGGCTATTGAAAATATTCATCATGGCGGGTCTGTATCTTATATAAAAAATGGCGTGGTCTAGATAAAAACTGATTGCAAGTTAATAGACATTTTAAATCTTACAAGACTTAAAATAGCGTTTTATTTACCACTTTAAGTACAATTACTCTCCCAGACATTTATTTACTCTTCCTTTTAAAACTGAGTTGCTTTAATATGTTCAAACTCGTGGCCTTATTGATTTAAAGGGATCTGGCGCGCGTATGAAATCCTAACCTTAAAATTGTGCCGGTTTTGTGATTGCTGGATTTAGTGACTTCGTTTTAATTTAAAATACTTGTCACTAATATTTTCCATTTTAAATATGTCTTCTAGTTTTCATTCATGCATAAAGTAGGTACACGGACTGCACTGGTTCACTAAATCAGCAATCAGTTTATTGAGCAGATGGCGTGTTTTCTCCGATTATGGAGGGGGTAGAATTAGTTTTAATAAAGTCATCAAAAATCCAACAGGCATTTCTTTTAATCAAATTGATTAAATTAAAACCTTTGAACTTTAAAATATTCTTAATTTACTCTTTAAAAAGTAAAAACTATGTTTTAGGATTTAATGTGGAATTTCATTGAGCATATAGGCTTAAGATAAAATAGTTTTCTTAATGGGTTTTAATGACTACATCAAGGATACTCCATAAAACTACATTAAAACCATTTGTTCCAAAATGGATTGTTTTAAAACCAACTTGCTATTTAATTCTTTAAAAAGGCAAATTAGTTTTAAAATAGCCAATGTCAAGAGTATTATAAAACTAGTATAAGATCAATAGGGCATTAGGAGCAAACAGTTTTTTTATTTTAATTTAAAGAGTGCATTAAATCCTTTGCATAAGAATCAGTGGTCTTTAAGAACTTTTAGTTTATCTTAAGGTAATTTTAAAACCACTATCATTTTATTGTACATGTTAAAGCACTTTTAAAACCTAAATAAATCAAAAGTATCTTAGAGTTGTTACTTGGGATGTGCCGCCGTATATCAACTTACTGATAAAATAACTGATAATCTAAACAATAATAATAAATGCATTACAGTAGTCTTGGACCTGGCTAAAGCATTCGATACAGTGCCTCACAAAAAGCTTCTAGATGTGTTACATCCCTACGGAGTGCGGGGCACTGTGTTAAGTGTGTTTAAAAACTATCTCTTTGACACATTAAATGGTTCGGATTAGAGAATCCATTAGCGCACCAAATAAAATTGAAATGAGTGTTCCGCAAGGCACAGTTCTTGGCCCAATTTTATTTATAATTTATCTAAAATCACTAACTGACCTGGATATAAATGGCACTATTATTTCGTTTGCTGACGATACTGTCTTATTATTTCAAGATATTTCTTGGGAAAAAACAAAATTTAAAGTAATTCGTGGTATAAGTAAAGTACACGATTGGTTAAGCACTTTCGAACTGTCTTTAAATATTAAAAAAACGCACTACATAGCGTTTTCGTTGACATCAGTCAATCGACCGAATTTTACAAACATTGAATTTAATAGGACTGAGAAAATAAAAGAGACAACTGAAATTAAATACTTAGGCATAATTGATCAAAATTTAAAATGGGACAAGCAAATTCTGAAATTAACATCAAGTATACGAAAACTTATACATAAATTCTATCTCATAAGACAATTTCTAGAAAAAAAAATTACTAAATATATTATATGCCGAATCCTTAATTCGATATGGTATTATTGCTTGGGGTGGTCTATATAATAACTCACTAAAACAACTAAATGTAATTCAAAATTTCATTCTAAAAATAATTTACAAAAAGACTTGTCTCTATCCTACTCATTTACTTTATTCTGAAGATATTTTGAATGCCAGATCACTCTTTATACCATCTTCTTGCACCTATATACAAAAAAATATTATCCTAAAAAAATTTCATATCTCATCAACATAACACAAGACGTAAAATCCATCAAAATCTACAAATACCTATCGTTCATAAAAATTTTAGTTTAAGATCTTTCCAATACTTGTCTCCAAAATTTTACAATCTCCTACCCATTGAAATCAAACTATTAAATAACTTAAAAAAGATTTGCTAAAAATGTAGATTATTTATAAGCAGTAATTATGACTACTTTAAAACAATTTTCAAAGAGATATAATTCTAGAAGTTTAATTAAATACCCACCATTTGTAATATGAGATGAGACTATCTTAGAATTAGTAACTAGTTTTTAAGTTCTTAGTTGTTTATGGTGATCTATTTATCACTTATTTTTAATTGTTAGTTATATTAATTTTTATTAATAATTATGTTAAATCTTGTTATTTCAAATTGAAATATCTAGATACATGCAAATGTTCAGTCATTTAGGTGTCTGTAATACTAGACAAATTAGTTTTATATTTTATTCATTTGTAATTGTATACGTTATAAAGTTTATATTTGAATAAATTGAATTGAATTGAATTGAATTTGGAAACTTTTTTTGTCAACTGAATATTTTCGATATTGTGCTCCGTTTAGAAGTTAGTTTGCGTAATTCATTTAAAAATGTGCATAAAATTAGTTAATAATCTGAAAATAATCAATTTTGCCTCAGGCAGGTGCTTTGTTAATAGACCGCATAATTAGTGTCTTAGAATTATGTTTTTCAATGAATTATGCAAAATACCTTTTAAAAAGAGCAAAATACTGAAAATCCTCTATTGACAAAAAAAGTTTCCAAATTGATTCGCATTTCAAAAATTACCAGTAGCATACAGTATAAAAGATAATGAGGAGTTTAAAAGATTGTGGACTTGAAGTATATCTGAATTATTAAAATAGCGACTGAATATTACTTATGAATTGTCCAATAAAGAGTAGTTTTATATCGACATCTCAATTTGTTTAACAAATAAGTAAAAAAAGAAAATAAAAAAAATTCAGCGCCCTGTATCTCTGAAACCGAATGAAATAGGATATGTGTTTATTGGCACTTTTTTTTCTTAAAATCCTCTCTCGGTTGTCGATGGTGGTACTTAAAAGTGAGACACCCTGTATATTGTGCAGGCGTAATAAAATTTTTAATATAGTAAAATAATATACGTATAGACAGTAACCTTGAAATTATAATGTATTAAATTATGATTTGTTTCTTTGCTGGAGTAAATCGGGAATAGTTATGATACTGTATAGAAAATCATAGTTGATTGTTGCTTTGTCGATATAAAAATTTGATTTGTGCTGGTAGGACTGGCATTCTATTAGTTCGGTTTTTCAATAGAAATCGACGAGGAAGTTCAAACGAAACTTTAAAAATATATATTTTTGACTATTTGTGCAACTTTAATCTCTTTCTACTACTTTTATTAAAACATTTTCTAATGCAACTTTCGTACCATGCACTATTAAATAAATTTTTAATATGGTCTTTTTGTTAAGGATATTACATATTTTTGTGTGGACATGCGAGTTAGTACGAAAATGGAAAAAATATGTGAATAATACAATGCAACACTATCAGCTATTATTATGCATGTTATTAATCAAAATCACTGTGTTCATCGTTAAATATTTATATATTTAACAAAGTAATTGTGAATATAATTCATAAGGTTAAAAAGATTAAAACTAATATCTGAGAACAATTAATAAGTGTTGTTTAAAATTTTGTGGGACTACCAGAAACTAAATTTTTTTGTGTCTTTACTATTAGTTATCATTCCTATTAATTTAACTAATGCCCTGTATATAATACGTTATTACATAATAACACATTACAGTTACGTTTTGAGCAAACAATTTTACCTAAATATCAAGAAGTGATTAAGCTAAATCATAATTTCAGTATGTGGAATTTAAAACTGAAACTGACAAGATTATTATTTATTATATCATTTCCGTTATAAATGAACATCATATTTTATAGAATTAATGTTCTAATACTTAATTTTGATCATTTTTATAGAAGAATCTTGATTAACAGTACGATTTAATAGGTAAACCAATAAAAATAAGGTTGACTTTTAAAACGCTATAACAAAGCAGCGGAAAAATATACCACTTTTCAGAGACGGCAGATGTATAAAAATCCTATTTTTTAAAGAGCCTTGTTATAATTATATTAATTGATATATTATTGATACGTATGCGTCTATTTATATACCTGTAATATATGCAACCAGCTCGACAACCAGAATAGTGGCAGGAAGCCGGGATACATGTGTTTAATATTATACATAACTAAGTTTTTGTTCCTTAGCAGTTAGAAAGACGGTCGTGTGCGTAAATTGTTTGTTACTTTCGTAGAGCAGTGTTTGGCATATGGTCCGCTAATCTGGGATACAAACAATGTGTAAAATTCGTGAAAATTATTATTGATGAGATACTCGAGATATTTCAATGATCGATTATTGTTAATCGAGATATTTTAATAATCGGTTAATATTAGTAATACTAATTTTATTAATTTTAGCATCCTAAGTTATTTGTTATTTTGTATCATGTTGGATATATTTATTTATAATAAATAGTATTACGTATTAATTTTTGGAGTTATGTTTTATTTACTTTACAAATAGGTAAAAATAACTACTTATTTAAAACTTAAAGTGCTACAGATGATATTTTACACACGTTGTTGGCTGTTAAAGTAGAAATTATTTCTTCAATAAAAAACAGAAAAAACTTTATTTCCTATTTTTATTTCTAGAGGACTTCCAGCCAAGTACATGAATAATTTGTCCTAGGTTTCGTCCGAGTTTTCGGACTTTTTCAAGGTTAAAAGCTAAAAATATTAAAAATAATGGTTTTACATAAGTCGTAAATTAGATTAGTGACAGAATGCATATCTAAAAAAGTGTTTTCTTACCTAATATAAATTTCCTATTTTAATTTCATTGTATGGGTGGGTTTTATTTTGTTTTTCATCATTTATTTATTTGATAGGTATGTGATGTACGTGTAGTTCGACGAGTTAGGCAGAGAATGATCAGTATTTGCTGTCGTCGTTGATGTGTTTCTTTTTAAGAGTAGGTAATTATAACAGCTGAAGTATATTTATGGTCCGAGTGACAGAGTTATTGTAAACATTCACATGATATTGGATAGCCGTTGAGAAAAGTTTTGCAGTTAGCACATATACAGGATGTTTAAAAAATTGTTACTATTGAATAAGATTACGATATATGTTACTTAGATTTTCTATATCTGTTTGATAATTTACTGTTTTTTTGTTGTTTTGTATTTCGGCCATTTCCAAAAACATGCGTTTTTTTGTTCTTTCTTTATGAAGTATGGTTGTATCCGGAAAGTTAAAACTGTGTGACTTATTTATGGCGTGTTCTGTTAATGCTGTGCTACATGAATTAGGAGTTGCTATGGAATTTCTAATTGATAATTTATGTTGATTTATACGTTTATTTAAATATTGTTGGGTTTGTCCAATGTAACACCTATCGCAATCTGAGCAATCAATTTTATAAATAACATGGGTTTGATTTAATTTCTCTATTGGATCTTTTAGTTTTGAATATAATTTATTTTTTATGCTATTATCATTTCTGTATGCTAATTGTATGTTATATTTACCTAATTATTTCTGTACTTTTTCTGATACTTGTGGTGTATGTATGGTGCCGATATGTGAACCTTGAAAAAGTCCGAAAACTCGGACGAAACGTAGGACAAATTGTTCATGTACTTGGCTGGAAGTCCTCTGGAAATAAAAATAGGAAATAAAGTTTTTTCTGTTTTCTATTGAAGAAATAATTTCTTAAAGTGCTACTTTTAAATTATTTCATACTAATTATGTACATATTTATATAAAAAAAACTCTACGCTTCACCAATTATTTTATCTGGTTTGCTTAATTAAATCTATAGGTTTGCTGTACTCTATTGTTGCCACTAACTAATTACCTACTTTATACTTTATCGTGTTCATCCATCGAGTGTTCTAACTTCGAAACCGAGGACATAATCGAATCGGACTATGTCGCATTCATCGTGCAATAATTGAGTACAATTTTCTTAACTACTAATATTAGTATTACTAATTGTTAGAAGTCATAATCGATTATCTCGAGATATTTAAATAATCGCTTAATTAGATTATCGTATCGTATCTCGACTCTTAACAGATGCATCTATAAAAGACAAGAAAAAGAGAGACCATCGAGGATTTGTGAGACCTGATGAAGATACTGAACAAAACAGAGTTATCATGAAGCAAAGTCCTGAGAGTTCTAAAAGAGGACACTCTCTGATAAATGTCTGCGCAGAATTCTGCACGTTGACTTTAAATTCCATCCATATAAGACGCAAATTGTTCAAGAACTTATTGTACATCATAAAGAAAATCGAACGGAATGTTAATTTCCGCTTATCGAGTTTCGTTAATAAGCAGCAATATTGTTATTGATCGAACACAAATCCAAAAAAAGTTCATGAAAAATCATTATACAGTCCACACGTGATTGTTTAGTGTGCAATTGGATCAAGGGGAATTACCTCTTAGCTCTTTGAAGATACAAACGGTCGTCCAGTAACCGTGAACTCAGAGAGTTACGTAGAGTTATTGAGAACGTTTCTTCAACCGAAGTTATATCGGCGAAGAATAGAAAATGTGTGGTTCCAGCAAGATGGCACATAAAGCTCGCCCATCATAAGAAACATTACATAATCATATGTTCCCTTAAAGTTTAATTTCGCACTTTTAGCGATACCTCCTGGCTGTCTAAGAGTCCCGACCTGACGGCTCCAGATTTTTTTTGTGGTTACCCGAAGAAAAATGCATTTTCCTAACGTTTTGGCACCATTGAAGAATTGAAAACCTGCATTTCTGCTTAAATTGAGGCCATTTCTGAAGAAACTTTACGTAGAGTTATGATAAATTTCACAGAACGACTTCGTACGTGCATACACGAAAATGGTGTACCTTTAAAAAATGTGGTGTTTAAAAAATAAAATCCAAGTGCTCATTAAGTTGTAACAAAAAAGTTAATATATGTATATTTCGTATCGTTTAAAATTTATAGCGTTTCAAAAGTCTCATCTTTATCCTGCCGCACCCTGTATTAGCTATTGTATGGTATTTTAAAATACACCGAAATTTTTTGTAGGTACGGAAAAGTCTCTTTAGTCGTTAGAAGGAGGACATCGTCATTTAACGGAGTATTTGAGGAATTCTTGTTTGCTCGTTAATAATTTAAGGAACAATTCTTGAATTTATAATTTACTACTCCCGACCCGTTGTCAAGTTTATAAAACATCTGTGTTGTCTAAGATAAGATTACCTATTTACATCATAAAAAAAATAACTTATTTTATCATCGAAATTAAGTTTATTTTTATTTAAGCGAGGAAGCAAACTGGCATGTAAAAAATTTAATTTATTTCGAGAACAGTTGGTCGAAGTGACATGAATCAGGACAAAATTCTTCAAAACTGGTCAGGGGTATCAGGAATGCAAAATTTCCAAACATATTAAAGTGGACATCCCTTAATTCACTCCTAAAATATTTTTTTTTCAACTCGAACTGCACTCAAAACGTGAGAAGCTTTATTACTCATAAATAATTAAAAAATATATATTTTAATCTATTGATAGGATTTATATCCTATCAAAAGATCAAAAACATTTTCTATAAATTATTTATGAGTAATAAAGAGCTTCTCACGTATTCATTTAAGTGGTAATGTTCGCAGGAACATTACTTCTTATTTGTGTCAGGTCAGAAATCAGCAATCGAGAGATTTTGTTGTATTTTTGATTTGGATTCGGCGAAAAAAATTAGTCTACACCTTTTCGATATGACAATGACGTGAAAATATAAAATCAAAAAATATTATTTATTTTTGAAGTAAATATGTTTATTGTTTTTTTATTTAACACAGTATAATTAAGATCCCTGTTTTAGCTTTGTATGAATTTTATTATTTTCTCTGGATATTAAAATGATATTTCAGTGGAACATTTTTATGTTACACTATTTTCCCTTTTATATGACAAATAATAATACATAAAATATTATAATTACCATAATCATATTATAATTTTTTAATAATTCATGAAGAAAATGTATTAAGCCGTTTAAAACCTAGAATTCTACCTAAAAACACACAAAATATATAAGGCTTGCGTTAAAATAATGTTTAAATATATTTTACAGGTAATTTGGATATTGTTAATGGAAACTTGAAGTTAATTTTGGGTTTGATATGGTCATTAATTGTCCGTTACCAAATTGGTCGCTCCAAATTCCCTCCAAGAAAATTGATGCTGGCTTGGCTACAGGCAGTCCTTCCAGAATGCAAAGTTCACAATCTAACAACTGACTGGAACTCCGGAATACTACTTTCAGCTCTAATTGATTATTGCCAACCAGGACTCTTTACACATTGGCGAAAATTAGGTAAGATTTTATCGTTTTATTTCTTGTACTTACAGAGCTCCAGCATTGTGATCCCAAGCAAATTTGTTCAAGAATGGTACGGATTTGATTAGAAATAAAGTGCCAACAACAATAGCTACGTTAGGCTAAACTCAGTATCAACTATGAACGCTTAAGTTAAAATTAGTCGTTTAAAAATTTATTTTTTAGGTAGATTTCAATTTTCATTTTCTCATAAAAAACAATTTTTCCTAATAACTCGAAAAATGGCAAATATATTCTCAATTAAAATGAGGGAGTAATCAATCACTTACTGAATAATTTAATTTTGTAACCATTTTTGAGTAGAGAGTTAAATTTTTTGAGAAAAAAATCTGATATTGCCAGCACATAAGTTTCTTATACCAGTATATATCATTCTGATCTAAAAAAATCATTCTGTTTAATTCTGTACTTACCTAAATTAAATTTTAAAAACGTACCTTGAAATGTTTCATAAAAATTGTTTAATAATTAATTATCAGCGTCCTTCGATACTGTCAATAATAATTCATGTCACATATTTTAATAATTTCTTCTTATTGGCATTGACATTTTTGTCACTACATTAGATATTTCAAATGTCAAACTGCCAGATTTATCCTAACCCCATTTTATAAGGTCAAATGCGTAAAAAAATTCAGTTTACATCAGCTTCATTTCAGTACTTGGAAAATATATTTTATTCGCTTGATAGTAGACATGATTTATAATTTTTCATCAAGAATATACTTTTTTGTAAAGTCAAATACAAAAAAAGTTTGAGTCCACTGGACCGCCTTTCAGCTGAACAATT
Organism: Rhamnusium bicolor; assembly: GCA_029963845.1. Classification (NCBI taxonomy): domain Eukaryota; kingdom Metazoa; phylum Arthropoda; class Insecta; order Coleoptera; family Cerambycidae; genus Rhamnusium; species Rhamnusium bicolor. The sequence goes on from JANEYF010002290.1 coordinate 61,194, forward strand.
TAGCTCATCGCCGAATTTCTCATTGTCTTTGGCCTTTATAACAAGTGTACCAAATTTGAAAGCTTTATCTCAAAAACTGTGGTTGCTATCGCGATGCAACAGATATATACACAGATTTTTTCCATAAAGTTATGTTTTTTCATTATAATTCGTCGAGATTCGAAATGCAATAAAAATTTTTAATATTTTTTCTCGAAATTGTACTTTTTTCTTCTTTCATTCATTATGTCTCTTCTGGTGGTACCATATTCACCAAATTTAATGTGTCACCTAAAATGTTGTTGACAATCTTAACTGCCAAATTTGGGAAGTCTCCCATTAGTATTTTTTGTTATCGCGAGTACACATATATATACACTCACACACACACACACACACGCACCGACAGACATTATTCGAAAAATAGTCAGAATGGATTCAGGAGGGTTCAAAACGTATAAATCAATCAAAATCTCGAGGTCGAAAAAAATCACGATTACTATACTTCCTTATATTAGGTATAAGAAAGTAAAAATAAATGCCGAAAAAGGGCATACCTCGACCTACTACTTCCTCAAAAAATAAGTTTGGAAAAAACGTTGTTTGATAATCGTATGCATTTGAGGGTTTCCGAGAAAAACATGTCCAAAATTACAGTTTTTGGGAAACCAACAAAAACCATTCGACATATAACGTCTTTTCCCGAAATGCTTTTATTTCAAACAGCTGTATTTCGTAAGTTGTATAAGGTTTTTACATGAACTGAAACACCCATATGCGAAAGTTGGCTATAAGATGTAGACGGGGGCGCTTATTTAAAATTCGTGATATTTGGACATATCGTGTTTTTCTTGGAAGCCTTTCATTTGTTAGTGTATCACTGAGGATATTTTATCATCGTATTTCGCGATATCGTGGCACTGCACAAAACAAACATCCATAAAACAATTTGGCAATATCCTAAAATTCCTGGTTTATTGAATAACAGACGAGGAAATTTACAGAAAACAAACTATTTCCTCAAAAACAAAAAAAAAAAATGTGTTAATAATTTTAATTCAGTGAAATATTAATCTTATACGATCTTTTATTTTAGATAAAAATAATGGCATTGAGAATTGTCGTCGTGCCATGGACATCGCCCAGCGAGATTTGGGCATTCCTGCTGTTTTGGAACCGGAGTATTTAGCTTCACCCTGGCTAGATGAGCTTTCCGGTATGACATACTTGTCATATTTCATGAAACCTGGATCACCCGGTTTTCATGCCACCTTAAGGTGGGTCAATTCCAGATTAGAACGCTCCGTAAATAATTTTACAGTAAGTACATAAGTATAATTATTTAATACTAATATGTCACTCGATAGACAAGTTAGTTCAGAGAGTGTCAATAGATTAAGCTTTAAATGTTGCAAAATAAAACCTTTTTTACATTATGTAAGGGGCAAAACCATGTCAAAGTTAAAGAATAATTTTTATTACACGGTAGCAGTAAAGAATATAAATACGAATTCAAGTAATTACGGAATGACAGAAACTTCGAATAAGAATATAAACCTTAGGAAAAAGCAAATTTTTCTGTTAACTGATGGAATCGACGTTCTCTGGTGAATAAGGAAATTACTAGATTTAGGATTGTATGAAATTACTTAGGTTCGGAAACCTAGAGCATTTTTAAACCAAGTAATGGATAATATAGAAAAATTTACCAAAAAGTTTATATGCCCAATTTTTAGATTGGAGCAAAGCTTTTGACTGTGTTTCTAGAAAAAAATAATAAAATAATTATTGGGTATTATAAAAGCATTCTTTCAAAATTAACATGATAATACTAATAAATACATATTGTTTTTTATATTTTATACTGTCGTTTCTATCTGAATGTGCTAGTATAAAAGTTTTAGGTATATAATAAATCAAAAACAACACCTCCAATAACTTTTATCATATAAACTATTAAAACAACTACAGCCTTAGAGCAAGAACTACATTGAATTAAATAACAGAGTTGTTAGTATTAAAAGCAAAAGAATATTGAGATTAAAATAATATTTAGGCACCAAAAAAGGACAATTTTTACACTTAAGAAATGCTTTCCTTTAGTTACGATAAAAAAAAACGAAAACTGCTAACTGTTAGCGGCTTAAGATATGGAAAATAATGGTTTCCCGCAGCTGGCTAGCTGTGAGGCGCAATGTTTAGGCTACAGGAATCCGATAGGCACCTTCAGCATAAATTGGCGGTCACGGGCTAAATATTGACAACGTGGATTATTCATTAAGAGACCGTCAAATAAGCAATCATATATTATTTAAAAGTGTATGTCTGTGCTTAATATATTATTTATAATTTTACCGGGTTGTGTTGTTTTTATTGACATCTTGTATATCTATTCATTCTTCCTGAAGAGGCTGGTTTGCGAACAAATTATTTATAAAAATATTTAAATTAGATAATTCAAAATATGAACATTTTACTTTTGGACTGTGTGTATCATGATATTTTACTAAAGAAATTGAGCTTTTGTAAATTTTCTCTCGACAGTCAAAAGCTACTAACATCTCATTTTGAAGAAAGATCCCAATACGTCAAATATCAGAATTTGAGTTCTGACTTCATAAATATTAGATTTGGGTTACCCAGGGATCTCTACCGTGTCCAACCCTTTTCCTCATTTTCATCAATGACATGTCGAATAACACCTGCTCAGCAAAATCTGTCCTCTTTGCATATGAGACAACATCAATTAACAATCATAACAATATTAATGCACTTTACACTAATTTGCGCGAGACCCAGTCGAATATTCATGATTAGTTCTTAACAAATTAATTAAATCTAAAAGAGTGTAAAACGGAAACAATGATTTTTTGTTTGACATCAAACAATAAACGATATAAATTCCACTGATTGTGTTAAATTTTTAGGCGTTTACTTACAGTAAATTATCATCGGAAAAAAACATAAAAAACACCATTAAAAAAAGTGACCAAAAAATGTTTTTATTGCGTAGTTTTGTGAGTTGTGTATCACAGATAACCTGATTAGTAGACTATCATGGATTAATCTATTCTGTAATCATATACAAAATTTTGAACTGGGGTCATTCCTTAGATGTTGCAACCGTTATGCAGAGAAAAGCAGTAAAAATGATTGCGGGATTAGGTTACACAGATGAATGTAGAATATCCATTAAAACATTAAAGATTCTAACTTTAGTTAGTACTTATATATTGCAGTGTCTTCTCTACATTAAAAACAATGAATCGAATTATTCACCACGGGATCTAGCCCACTCATATCCTATCCGTAATAATAATAATTTACGTTTTGAATTTTTACGTCTGTCTAAAATCCGTGATGGGACAGGGTATTATGGAATACTGTTTTTTAATATGTTACCTCATGTTTTAAAACTGTAATAAAACACTTTTTTAATAGAGAATGCATTTTATGATTTTAATAAATATTTAGATGCTGACTTTTCAATATTATGTATGTGATACCTTATTTATTTGTGTGTATATCCTTACAGATATACCAATCTTATATTTTGTATTTGACCTACGAATATATTTTACCAAGAAGCATTAGAATACATATAATACAATATATGCTAATGCTAGTTACATATTTTTTATTTCTTTTTTATGCATGTAAATATATTTACAACAGATTATTTCGTTATAGATCTAAATAGTTTTAAATGATCTTTTACTAGATTTTATCATATGTTTTGTTTCAGATATCTATCTAATATGTTCATATGCGATCTTATAATGTTCGTTTTTAATTTTGTACTATACAATATAGTACATTATGTTTGTTATATACAAATTTTTTTAACTTAGGGTCAGTTTTTCCATCTCCCATTAAATTTATGTGGCACATAAATTTTATGGATACAATTATTGATACAATCGTATTCACGGAAGTTATCCACCAAATTAATTTAATGGGAGATGGAAAAACTAGCCCGTAATCTCATCTTGTGATAGTTATTAATTACTATTAGATGATTCTAGATTGTTTTTTTATATTATGTCTTTAACTTTCTGACTCTAGTGTATTTATGATCAATAAAAATCTATCTATCTGCTTATCTATCCCTTTAAAAATGTCAATTTTCTTATAATAATAAATGTGTACCTACTAAATATATGATTTTATAGACTCCTGTAAATGGTAATGGTAATGGTGGGGGAGGCTGACGCCTGGCAAGTAGGCCACAGATGGGCCCTTTTTACCAACCCCCAGCTGCCCCCCAGCCATGTGCTTCTCTTGCTCCCTCATCGAATCTTTCCGACCTTCTGATGAAGGTCAGGATGTCACTCATTGCGAGGGAGCTCATCTCCTCCCTTAGAAGCGCCTCAGAACCGAAGATACTGTGTCTCAGGCGCCCAAACGCTTCACATTGACCCAGGAAGTGGTAAGATGTCTCTTCATCACTCCTGCATCTTGGACATGTAGGGTCTTCCTCAATACCTATCAATGATAGATGCCTCTTAAGTCTGCAGTGGCCTGTCAGAACACCGATTAAGAGATTCAGAGTCTTACGACTCCGTCCCAGCAACCAGGCCGATCTCGATTTATTCGGCCCCGACACAAAATCTCGGGTTTGCCTGCACGCCCTGTTGGTCCTCCAGTGCGTCCTCAGTGTCTCGTGGACCCACTCATTGAGGGCCGTTGTGACCTGCCTTCTTGAAATACCTAACATAGGCTCAGGCCCGTGACAGGGTTCCTCGGCTCCGAGTCTAGCCAATTCATCGGCCTTCTCGTTACCTGGAACTCCCATATGTCCCGGGACCCATACCAGTCTCACTTGTTTATGCCTGGCCAGCTCTTCTAGGGCATCCCCACACTCCTGGACGAGAGCTGATCTCGTCCTGGGGGAGCACACCGCCTTTAGAGCAGCCTGGCTGTCGGAGCAGATGTATATTATCTGTTCCGCCCCGTTCCTAACCTCAGCCCTACCTGCCACCGCTAGGATGGCGTAAACCTCTGCCTGGAAGACCGTGCTGTACGAACCTAGAGCAAAGCTCTCCTGTACTTCTTTGCCTTCCAGATATATTCCCGCCCCGGAAGACGATCTAGTGGCCAGCCGAGATCCGTCTGTATAACACACCAGAGAGTCCGGGCGGAAGTCAATTCTTCCTTCACTCCACTCCTCCCTACTAGGAAGAGTGAGAGTGTAATTCCTTTCCAACCTTAGCTGATCTTTCGCTTCTCTCACCTTCAGGACAGAGAGACGGATTTCCCTCTCCGTCAGTCCAGCAATTGCTGCGTGACCTTCAGCTCTGCCTGAACACTGCCAGCTCCCAGAATCCCGCATTCTCAGATAGGCCGCCATAGCCTCCCTTTTTATCCACGAGGGAAGCGTTAGCAGGCCTAGCAGAACCTCCAAAGCAACTGTCGGTGTCGTCCTCATTGCGCCAGTGATCCCTAGGCAGGCTAGTCTCTGGACTTTTGCCAGCTTTCGGGACGTCATCGCTCTGTCCACGCTCGGCCACCAGACCACGGATCCATATTGGAGCCTAGGCCTGATGACCGCCGTGTACAGCCAGTGTAGGATCCGTGGGTTGAGGCCCCAGTTCCTACCTACCGCTCGGCGCAATTGCCAGAAGGTCGCAGTCGACTTTTTGATGACGTTGTCGATATGCGGCCCCCATGACAGTTTGCTATCTAGGGTCACTCCCAGGTACCTAACCTCCTGCACAAGCGCAAGAGGTTTACCGTACATGGTTGGTACCCTAAAATCCTCTATTTTCCTTCTCTTGGTGAATAGGATCATCTCAGTCTTAGATGGATTGACTGAGAGACCTGTTTCGCCGCACCATCTTTCTATTATTCTACAAGCTACCTGCGTTCTGTTGCAAACGGCATTTAAGAAGCGGCAGGTCACTAGGACCAGCCCGTCGTCCGCATATGCCTGCGCATAAAATCCTTCCGAAGTTAGGCGCTCCAAGAGACCATCCATTATTAGACACCATAGATGGGGTGATAGGCAGCTGCCTTGTGGACAGCCGCCCCTCACCCCGACGTCCAATTGGCAGTCTCCTAAAGCAGCACTAACTCGTGCAGCGCAGATTTCACCCATCTGACCAGTACTGGAGCAGTACCTCTAGACCGAAGGGCATCGCAGATAGTAGTAGTCCTTGCTTTATCAAAGGCACCCTCTATATAAAAAAATATTGCCAGGGTGACCTCCTTATGCAGGAGGGCCCTTTCTACCTTATGCACGACGGCGTGAAGGACTGTCTCCGTGGACCTCCCTCGCCTATATGCGTGCTGATTCTTGTGGAATGGGTACCTGGCTAGGTCCCCTTCCAACAGATATCTGTCCACTATCCTTTCCAGTGCTTTTAGCAGGAAGGACGTGAGACTGATCGCCCTAAACGATTTGGCAGCTGTGTAGTCCTTTTTTCCCACTTTGGGGATGAAGACCACTTTAGCTGACCTCCAGGTCAGGGGAACATATCTCAGTGCCAGACTGGCCACAAATATTCCTCTTAAATGCGGTAGAAGAATATCCAGGCCCTTCTGAAGCAGAGCTGGGAAGATCCCGTCTGGCCCCGCTGCTTTAAAGGGCTCGAACTCATTCACTGCCCAGACTACAGCTCCGTCCTTTACAATCTCCTCGGCAAGCCGCCAGTCAACTGGTGGCATCGGCCGCTCCGAGGGTACTGCAACGGCAGGGCGTTCGCCCGGGAAGTGAACCTCTAAGAGGTGTCTTAATGACTCCTCCCTAGAAGTAGTCCAAGTCCCATCTTGCCTTCGTAGTGATCCTATTGTCTCCCTTGTCTCGCAGCTGAGTATTTTCATCAGTCTGGCGGTTTCCGGTAGGGAGTTCATTTCCCCACAATACTGCCGCCAGCTTTCTCTCTTGCTACGCCTTAGTTCCTTTTTAAAATTTCTCCTAGCCTCTTTGAAGTCGTCCCATGAGGAATGCGTCCCTCTCTTGACGGCTCGATTGTTAGCACGTCTGGCCGTCCGGTGCAGGTCATCAAGCGACCTACTCCACCATCGGGCCCTACGTACTCCCACGGCCTTGAGTGGGCAGGCTTCCTCATATGCTGAGACTATATGACTTTCTAGGCTTTCTACCTTTATGTCTAATTCCTCAGAGGAGATAATCCTCCCCCCCGGTTCGTCTTGAAGACTTGCCAGAGTAAGGAGATACCTCTCCCAGTCAGTTTTCCTTGGATTTCTTCGGAGGGTGTCCTCTGTCCTATCGGACTCAATCTCGAATCTAATCATCCTGTGATCGGACATCGAGATAACCTGAGTTACCCTCCAGTTAGAAATTTTTTCCATCAAACTTTGAGAGACCAGTGTAATATCTATCACCTCCTGGCGGATGCGGTTGATAAACGTTGGCTCTTTTCCTCTGTTCATAACCTGTAGGTTCGTCGACGCCAGGTACTCTAGTAGAGCTTCGCCCCGGGTGTTGACGTCGGAGCTGCCCCACACTATATGATGAGCATTGGCGTCGCATCCAATTATTAATAGAAGACCTTCAATCCTTGCAAATGCGACTATATCTTCTAATTCCTGAGTAGGCGGTAGTCGCGCGTTATCATATGGAAGATAAATACTGCTAACTACTACCTTACATTTAATATTTCTTACCTTATATTCTAGGACGACTGTTGTAGCATCCTTGGTTCCAAGTTGGGGCAGTGGCACCAACTGCAGATCCTTGGAGGCTACTATACAAGTTCTTGGTCGGTCGTCCCCTCCTTCCTTTCCGACTATCACCTGGTAGCCGGACATTCCTAATCCCCTAACTCGATTCCTAAAAACGTAGGGTTCCTGAATTAGTACAACTATTACAACATTAGACTCCTGTAAACTAATATGTCAAACTTATCGATGCACACAATTAACCACATTGTAAGTAAAATTTCAGAGAAATATATTTTATGGCATTTGTGGTCTAAGATATATTTAGAATACTATTCAAATCTAAAAAATCAAATTTTATAGAAGAAACTGATGCTGCAATAAACTATTTTTTCATAGGTAAGGTCAGATTATCCGTATTCTGTACCTAGGCAAAAGTTGTCTGGCACTCCCAACTCTCAATCATCCATAAAAAATAAGTAAAAATTTAAACGACATTTCTCGTACCCAGTGGCTGATCCAGAGGTGGCACTGGGACATGTGCCCCTCCCCTGTCGTTTATTTGACAAAAAATATCGCTTTAGAACAGTTATATTTCTATATTTAATTTCAATTTATGCGTATATGATTTTAGTACCAGGAACATTTGGAGGTAGTTGCAATAGTGTTTCAGCATTGAACATGGGAGATTACACTCCCTCGCTGAACTGCATTGCAGGAATTGCATGTTAGGATTACCCAGTACAAAAAATTTACCATTTACCATTACTCCTTAAAAATAGTTCAAGGAAGGTACATGTTTTCGTAGGTTAATAACTTTCTTGCGTTTTAAAACGATTTAGTAATTCGCTAAAGTAATTGCCGCATTATACACTAACGAGAATTACCACGCATACATAATAAATATAAATTGGATTATTTTGTTATAAATTGTTTATGTTGAGATTATTGAGAGATATGTAGGGTTATTCAATTCCAACTTTAAAAATTAAGATTACTTTATTGACGGAAAGTTTTTTGATTGTTTTCGTAAATCATCATCATCAAAGTTTCTTGAAGTATAACACGAGGCATTTGAGTCATAGGAAAAAAAACTTAAGTAAATTTAAGTAAAGTAATTTATTATAGCCGCAGCAGCGGCTACAATAAACGACGAGCACCGGCTACAATAAACGACGAGTACCGGCGTAACTCAAAACTGTAACATCGCACATTTTTTATGCAGCAGCTATCTATAACAGTGTGATAATAACCACCAAATAAACAGTTGCTCTTCACATTTTGTTAGGGCCAGTTGTACGAACATGGTTCAAACAAAGACCAGCTAAACTTGCTTCAAAATCTAAAGACCATTGTTTAAACATTCGTAGCCCTCGATTTAAAATCAAGTTCAGCTGAACTTTAATTGAACCGTGTTCGTACAACTGGTCCTTATTAATGTACTATATAGTAATGATCAACGTTGATATTAAGGAACTAGAATTAGACATTTTTGTAATACATGCGAACTACTAAAGCGCTCCTTTGCGTATTGGCGCTCATAGATAATTATTGCCTAATTTACCTATTGGATAATCTGGCCCTGTAGATACGCACTTGCAAAATTGTTAGATAGGGGCAAAATAAACACAATTGCAGACGATATCTATTTGTATAACCATTAAATAAATATTTTTTTCATTTTAGAGTGATTGGAACGACGGAAGGGTAATCAGTGAAATAATTAGATCATTAGGAGGGTCAGCAGCTGCTCCAGAAAAATTACGGACCGATCCAACCTACTGGGAATCGAATCAAAATCAAGCCGTTGAGGCTGGAAAACGGCTAGGTAAGAATTGACTCATTTTAAAACTCTTTGGAGATGACAGAGTGTTCACGTTGTCAATAAAATTCCTGAATATTTCAAATACGTAATCAAAAAAACAGTTAAACAGCTGAAACCGTCTTATGTTCCAGACAGTTTTTAAATAACCACACAAAAATAAATGAAACGGAGTCAAGTTAACTGTTACCCACTACGGTTTCTAAGATATATATTTTTAAAGAGTAAATGGTTTATTTTGAATATATAAAAAACTTATTCGTAGGTTCGAAATTTTGTCTGTCTGGTTTAATATGAAGTAACTCAACAGCAAGTTAATGAATAGTCGATATGGATGGTTGCACTAACTTTTTCAGCCTCTGAAATTATTCTAATCAAGATTTAAGAAATACTGCAAAATTTAGAAAATATTGAAATTCTGCCTAATGACGTTTGGTATTGGTGATATATATATAAATAAACTGCTTAATTTTCATCAATTTTTCATTAAATCGAGCACATTTTTCAATTATATTCACAAGAAGATAACCAAAATAAAAAAATGCAAATTCCGTTCGAAAGCTACAAATCGGTTTTTCAATTTAAAGATGTATATCTCCCATTTGTATCAATTACAGCTTGACAATATCTAGGCAGTCAATTAATCAATAATCTCATTGACAGTATGCGATGAGTTTGTTGATGCAATTACGAGACATGGCTCGAATTCTTAGAATGACTGCTTTCAAGCCTCTTACTGTTTGTGAATGAGGTTCAAGGTCACGTATGGTTCATTTGAACATATCCCACATGTGTTCAATGGGATTGAGGTCTAGCGACCTCAGTGTAAGTGACAGTGCCGGAATTCCAAGGTTTTGCAATGCATTGGTAACGATTCTTGAATGATGAGGATGGGCATTATCATAAAAAAATGGCATCATGAAATTGAAGAATAATGCCGTATATGATTTGGTCAACATGCACTTGAACTGCCATCGTTCCCTTAACAATAAACAAGTCAGATTGTCCATTGAAGCATATGCGTCCCCACACCATGATTGAACCACCGCACAGTGGTTCCCCATCCATAGTTAGGTGCGGCAAAAATATACAATAACTTGCAAAGACAACGCTTGTACATAGCAGGCGAGTAGGCATTTACTGTGTGACGTGACGTGATGTAGCAATTAAATTACTGAAAAAAATTGGGAAAAATTGAAAGGACCCCTCAAAAATTTAATAAAGGTAAGGTATGTAAAATTCTGTTTCGGAACAATAAACGACAAGTAACTAAAATACCAAAACAAATTGTGAAAAATCTAAAAAGAATACATAAAAAACCGCATATCGTAGCAGCCACACTACAACTACAATAATCCACAAATAGGTCATGTATTTATTATAAATGTCGTACATACCTTGCTCCTGAATCTCCGTTTATAAAACACTTGACACAAGTGACAGATAAGGTGGTCACTTTGTTCGATGCATCCACTTCCGATGAATAAAGGGGCCTGAACGAAATTTAAAATTGTAATTAATTTATAGTTCCATGAAGCTCAGATCTAGGTAGATGTTATGACGATAAGAAAATATGAAGAATATTGACATCTCATTTTATTTTTGTCATATGGAGGGAACCACTGTGTACCGCACCATAGCGCCATAAGGATAGACTTCATGAACCTGACGACGACTTCTGGCTATACTTCTGGCTTAGCCCATACTCTAACTTTGCGGTCATCTGAAAATCCATTCATTTGAGTTTTATCAGAGAATAAGATGCCATCCATCTTGCCAATATAGATATTTTCGCGCCGATTCCAATCTGGCTAGTTTATGATGCACGATCAAAGGAACAATTTTCAGACGTTTTCTGGTAACTATACCTCGATCCTGCAAACGTTTTTGAATCGTTTCTAGCGATACACGTGCTCCACTAGCATTGTCCAGTGCATCTGTTATGTTTCTTGAGGTACAGCATTTCTCTATTGACAGTCAGACAAATATAATGGTCTTGAGCTGCATTGGTTTTTATTAAACGACCACTTCTAACTCTCTCAGATGCTCATCCAGTGTTTTAGTACCGTAAACAAATGGAGGTGACACTTTGAACTTTGAGACACATTGAATTCTGCAGAGACCTCGATATGATTTCAGCGAGAACGAATCATTCCAACAGCCATATTTCTTTTTTCTTGAGTTTACTTTAAGAACAAACATTATTTTGAGTTCATAATCAGAAATGTACTAATATTCCTCCAGCAACTGCTTTCTTGAAAAAGTTCATTTACTCAGAGGATAACAAGGATAGGGGAAGGGAATATTAAATCAATTTATTCGAACAGTTTCAATTTTATTATTATTAAGTCTTTCTCAGAGCTCTAAATCACAATTTAAAAAATAGTATAAAAATATTGAAAAAAAACCTTTCAAATCTTCTTTGCATAGGATGACAAGAGATAATTTATTTTTCCACTTCTAATTTATAGAAAATCAATAATACTATTTGCAAGTAATTTTGACACCTAAAATTTATAATTCTTGGTCATAAATTTGACGGAATATCAGTTTTTTGTTTTTAGTTATTTTGCTACATTTGTTAGTCTTCACATACTTTTAAGTTACTCAATAATGTCAAATAATTACTATATTAAACTATTCTTAAGATAAGATGAAAGCTTATGTTTCTTTATTCTTTAAATTTTAAATTTGTAAAATTTTGTAAAATTTGAGGCATACTTTTAAAATAATAAATAAAATAAATAGGGCGGTTTGTTTAAGAGGCATTTGGGAATGCTCGGAGAAATAATATTAGTGAAACGGCTCCTATCAGTCTCACCAAAACGGCACCCATGTTTACAATCCTATTTTGTATAATATTTATTATAAAAAAAGATAGATTTATTGGGGTTCAAAATACAACAAGGAAGGTTTAGTGACACATCTCAAAAAAAAAAAACAATTATGCAGCTACGGACATGTGTTACAGAGTTATTACCCCTCATCAGCGTAGCGTGGCTAAGAATTGGATCTAAGATGGGATAAATCAGAAACAAGAACTAAAATAAGGCTGAAAAGTACAGTACACAATACTCAATTAATGCCTTCATATTCCCATGTGCCACAAATGGGGTCTCGATGAGCACAGTCAACACACAGATCTCTATGCGTACTGCATATTTCCACCTGGCTCTTTTCCACCTGTGCTCATCGAAGCCCCATTTATGGCACATGAGAACATGAAGGTACTAATTGAGTACTGTGTACTGTACTTTCCAGCCTTATTTTAGTTCTTGTTCCTGATCTATCCCATCCTAGATCCAATTCCTTAACTACGCTCCGCTGATGAGGGGCAATAACTCCGAAACACGTGTCCAAAGCTGCATAATTGTTTTGGAGATATGGCACTAAACCTTCTTTGTTGTATTTTGAGCCCAATAAATCTATCTTTTTTTGTTTGTATGTGCCAGGTGAAAACGGATAGTACACATAGAGCTCTGTGTGTCGACTGTGCTTATCGTGGCCCCATTTGTGGCACATGGGAACATGAAGGCACTAATTGAGTACTGTGTATTGTAGTTTCCAGCCTTATTTTAGTTCTTGTTACTGATCTATCCCATCCTAGATCCAATTCCTTAGCTACACTACGCTGATGAGGGGCAATAACTTCGAAATACCTGGTCCGTAGTTGCATAACTATTTTTTTTGGGGATATGGTACTAAACCTTCTTTGTTGAATTATTTATTATATCTGTTTCTAAAACTACTTTATTTCTCTATTTTTATCATACAATAATCATAAAAGATATGAATAAGTATCAAACGTAATTTAATATAAATTAACAGAATTAATCAAACCATAAATAATAAAATAAAAATAATTATAATTTTCATTTGGCCCTGAAGGTGATGTTTAATTGTATGAATCAAGTCAATTAATTTGTTTATCACATACATAATACAAATATAGGTTGATTATTTACGTATTTGATAAAAATATTCTTTGTTAATTAATATGAAATATATAATAATTCTTTTATTGTTAATTAAATCAAATTATTATAATTTTTCTTATTATTAACAAAGTATTGGTTCTAGAAACTATTCCTTGATAATGTTTAATTCGTATCAAGATTCATAAGGTATGCAATAACAGTTATTTACAGAACTAATTTCTATAAATTTATAGTGCAAGATAAAATATGATACAAAGGCCCTGAATAAATCTTAAATGTATTTTTTAAAATAAGTTCATGTAAAGTAATTAAATATTATTGCATGTACTGGGTTTCCAAATGAAGATGTCCAGTAATTAAATATTATTGCATGTATTGGGTTTTCAAATGAAGATGTCCCAGGGAATAACTCTTTTATTTTTCACATTAGAAAAAAAGTATATAAAAGTTGTGGTGTTTTAGGCGCTTTAAAAATGTATTTTCAAAAAAACCATTGAGCATCGCACATCGAAGTTATAGATGTATTTTATGTTTTTTTTTTTTAAGTAGAACACTGTAATTTTTAGGTTACTGAAATTTACACTTTTTTACGATTCTAATGAAATATATATATATATATATATATATATATATATATATATATATATATATATATATATATATATATATATATGTTGTATATTTTCTTTAACCGTTTGCACAATATACAGCTTCGAATATCGATTTTTGCATAAATATTAAAAATTCGGGTAAGAATTAAATTTGCCATGAGAAATATGTATTTTAAGTTTAGTAAAAAAAACACTATTAAAATAAAAAAAATATTTTTATATTAAAAGTACCCATTTCTCATTAGAAGTTCTGTGCTGTTGATATTGTATGGACATTATGTAAAATTCAATATTTATACCTGTCAAAATAAGTTACAGGTTGCAATTTGTTGGAAGTAATGGACAAATTGGTTGGCCGGCAAATAACCCAGATTTGACACCACTCGACACATTGTGTCGGGGCTATTTAAAAAGTGAGACGGATCAGCAAATTTAAACGATTTCCAAGAAAAATTTTCAATGTGATTAAAGAAATGCGCGAAAATGATAATCATTAAAATATAACGAATTGTCTGAGTAATTTAGAGCGGAGATACGGTGTTTGTATGGAACATGTTGGACGCTACTTGGAGTAGTTTCTGTAAATATAAATTATATCGTTTTTAGAGATTAATAAAAAGAGTGTATTAATTTTTCAATTTGTTGTTTTTATTCATGCCTAATACAATTTGGAGTAATGCTCTAAATAAATTTTATGAAAAACAATCGACATTCAAAGCAGTATATTGTGCAAACGGTTGAAGCAAAGACATAACATGTATTTATCATTAGAATCGTAAGAAAGCGTAGATTTTAAGAATCGAAAAATATACAGGGTGTTCCATTAAAAAAATAACAAAAGTTACATCTATAAATTCTATACGCGATGATTAATTGTTTTTTAAAAATAAATTTTTTAAGGCGCTTTAAAAATTTTATAAGTTTCATATAAAACATTTCTTTTTAGTGAAAAATAAAAAGAGTTATGACCCGGGAAATTTTCGTTTGATAACACTGTACAGAGTTCGGTAAATAAATGGTAATATAAAATTGTTCAAGTTTTTTAAATTTGATTCAAGTATTAATTACACTGGTCGAAAATTTTAAACTTTTTTTTCAGTTAAATTGAAATAACGAGTTGATTCCTTTGGTATTTTTTGTTCTGATTTCAAAGCTGTGAACAAAATTTTTCAATCGGGTAAAGTAATTAACGTTTTTTGTGGTAGTAGAAAAAAGTCCTTATATTACATTATTTAATATGTTATATGTATTTTATATTTCCATATATATATTTTTTATAGATTTTCTGCTCTGCTTCGCTTGAGCAAGAATATCCCTCTTGAGAGTGCACAGTAGTCAGCTAAATGATTCCGGCTCCAGTTTCCTTGGTAGCGCTTTTCCTTGGTGAAAGCGTTTATCGCTTACAGTTCCTAGTTGCTCGGGGAAAAAGTCCAAATACGAATCTAAGAAATATATTTTAAGAGATATATTACATCCATGCTTTCTATAATTCTATAGGAGATAACTAACAAGTTTTCTATAGTTTTCGACACTATGGTTTCCAATGAAGTTTTTTTTTGAAACAATAACTATGCAGCCGACTCAGCTTCATTGTCTGTCCTGTGAGATGCCTGCGGATGCGGACGACGATTCTGAATCTTCGAAGAAAAAGTGTAAAATTTGTCTTAAAATTGTTGATAGACGAGCATTAAAATCGGCTATTAAATGCAACACAGCAAAATCCCAAATATTAATACATTTAGAATGCATTGATAATGTGACTAAAATATTTGTTGTCCAAAAAAATAAATGGCGCTGCAAAAGCTGCATAGATGATTTTAAAAGTAGTAGTGTGTGTAGTGGTAGTTGCATTAACAATGATGTTGTAGTGCCTCAAAAAGAAAATGAATGCCTAATTCGAGAAAAGGATTTATTAAACAAAATAATAAATGATATGGAATACACTGTACATCTACAAAAAACAAAGCTAGAAGAATTTGATAAAAAAACTGTAAGTAGTCAGCTTGTCTCAATATCTAGCACTGATAATGCATGGTCCAGTTCTTATAGTGAATCAGTAAAAAGAAAAAACGCAGTAACTAACATTCCAATTTCATCGGTTCTCCTAGTTAAATCCACTGATAAAGCGATTTTGAATCGAAAGGTTGAAAAAGATATAAAATCTAAAATTACTCCTGGTTCGCTGAACATTAATGTGAACAGTACGAAATTAATAACAGATGGCTTACTTATTAATTGTGATAATATAAATTCCTTGAATATTTTAAAAGAAAATTTGCAAAAAAAGGTTGGCTCAAGGCTGTCTCTGCTCTAATGATAAAGTACTGCTCACCGGTTATTTCTAAACACATAACCCACGTTATTAACTGCTGTTTAGAGGCAGGTTATTTCCCTAATAAATGGAAATTATCATTAATTAAACCTTTAGCTAAAACAAAAAATCCTGTAGAATATTCTGATTTAGGACCTATCACCATTATTCCAGCTTTATCAAAAATTTTAGAAAGAATAGTTCAAGCTTAAATTTATATGTATGCAATTGAAAATAAGATTATATCTAATTTACAGTCCGATTTTCGAAAAGGATATAGTACAACCTCCATTCTTGCAAATATTACGGACAATATTTCTCTCTTGATAAAAGTTATGCAACTGCTCTTATACTTTTAGACTTTTCGAAAGCTTTTGATACTTTAGACCACTCCTTATTGTGTGCGAAATTCTCTTATTACGGTTTTGACATAAATTCGTTAAATTTCTTTATGTCATATCTAAGTTGTCGTCAACAAATGGTGACTTTAAATGATACGGAATCCGACACTTCATTACGCCAGGAGTGCTCAAGGAGTCAGTCTGGGACCAATTATATTCTTAATCTATACTGCCGACTTATTTAACTGCGTAAATTACACCAATCATATGCAGATGATACACAGTTGCTATATTCGTTCAACACTGATCATACAAATCTTGCTTGTGAGAGAATTAATACAGGCTTAGTCATTATCAAAATATTCATCGAGCAATAATTTAAAGATTAATCCAAGTAAGTGTGTCGTTTTATGTTTTGCTAATAATAGAGTACAGGATACTGTGCGTTCTAATATTAGCTTAACTTTGGAAGGTAAACCTCTCCCTGTTGTGAAACATGCAAAAAATCTTGGTTTAATTTTTGACGATGATATGCGCTTTAAAGAGCGAATTTCCATTTTGATAAAAAAATCATATTTTGCATTAAAACTCTGTTATATACTAATATTTCCATTTTAAACTACAAATTAAGAGAAAAACTCTGCGAAACTTTGGTTCTTCCTATATTAAATTATTACAATATCGTATTTTTCTCTTGTTTAGATAAAATAACAACACCGTTTACAAAAAGTACAAAATAGCTGTTGCAGATTTATTTTCAGATTTAGAAAATATGACCATATTTCTCATAAAATAAAAAAACTTAATTGGCTTAACATAGAAAATCTGTGCAAATATAATACAACAGTTTTTGTGCACAAAATACTTGTAATATCTTCACCTCCTTACCTTCGTGAAAAATTTATTTTTAGATGTAACATTCATAACTCAAATTTAAGGTTTGCAAATAAATTAACCTTACCTAAATATCACTCTTCCAAGTTTCGACGCCCATTTACATATAACTCTGTGACTTTATATAACAGCATTGATGACCAGTTAAAAAACTTACCTGTTAATACATTTCGAAACAAAACAAAATTATTATTTTTTTTCTTTACAGTAGATTTTTGTAATTTTATTCCTTAAATCTATTTATTCACTCACATTGTATTGTTCTGATTATATTGTTATCTATTAATTATTATAAATTACTTTTATTACATTGTCGTCTATTTCTCTTTTATTTTTAATTGAGGTATGTTTGCACGGTCATTTATTTATATATTTATTTAAATTTATTATAATTATTTACTTGATTATTTAGTGTTATTTTAAGTATAAGGTTTGAGTAGCCTTGGCTAGACTTCGCCTTAAGAACAATTGTATTAATTATGCAATTTTTCTAATAAAGACAATTTATTATTATTATTATTCAAATTCTCGACAAATATTCCCTCCTTGATGTTCGCGTCACTTATTCTAGGAAACTTGTCCTTCAAGGAAAGAAAACCTTGGCAATTACGAGCTTTCGCTTTGAGAAAATGTTTCGTCAAACCTGGCTCTATTCTAAAGATGAAAGATAAACTTTCTCTCTTGGTACAAGTGGCTGACTTTTAATGTTCTATCTCAGAATGAGTTCGTCTCTCTTTGGCCACTGCTTTTTGTTGTGGTGGTTTTTCTTTCCTCTGCTGTCCCATTCAGACAGGAAACAGCAAAATTTGGTATACCCAAGTTGCAGTTCAAGTAAAATAGCTATTACTTTGAGATCTCCACAAATATACCAAGAATATTTCTCATACTGTATATACAGGTCAGTAAGAGTTTAATGATTTTGTACGATTCCTTTATGTAAGCAAGGCATTTGATGGATATTTATTTCTATTGTGACTACTTTCAAACTCAGCTTTGTGAATCTATAATCATTCATGAGGATTGTGTTGCTGTCTCAAGACTTTTAATACAAAGTCCACAACATTGCAGTAGACTAGGTTCTCGTCTTTAGAGAAGAAGTGTTCAAAGTCATGCTGCCTAAGACTAACTTTTGTACCTCTCCGTAAAAGATTCCACCTCGATTCCACCTTCCATCCTTTCAGTCTTGAAGCTAATATATCATCTTGAAGATTTGGTGGACTGATAGACATTTAGGTCTGCCTGATTAACAAATTGAGGTTCAGTAAACCTCGTTTGAAAGTCAGACTCTTATTGAGTTCAGTGCTTTATGGAAAATAGGGATGGTCTGTTACAAGAAAATGGAGGCTGATAGAGAAATTGTAAATTGTGATTTCATACTCTGCAAAAATTGTATATTTAACTAAATCACTGTCGACCAGTGTTATTATTAAATAGAGATCAGTGTGACGCTATGACGATTATTGCAAAATAAAAATAATATTAGTATAATTTAACAGACATATTTAAAGAACAATTGAATAAATTTTGTCTACTATGAAGAAAACTATACAATATTTTGTTATATTTACTTTTCTGTAGCTGTTAATAAATAAAAAGTATTCTATAGAGTACTTTTCTATTTATCAACTTAAATTTTTAAGTTGAAAAAAAAGTGAAAACCCTATCTTACACAATTTATGAATGTTGACTATTTACTGTTAATAATATTTATCGATTTATTTGTTGCTTTATCCCTATGAACAACAAGGAGCAATTTGTTAAAATTACAGTAAAATTGGAAGTAATTTCTTAATAATGATTTGGCTTAATTTTAAACCCAAAAGATTTCTGTAGTACAAAGTTATCATTCCATTGTCCTACAAATAGACAAAAGGCATGAAAAATACAAACTACATTATTTTTTTTATAACATAAGTGTAAATTTATTAAATCTATGGATTTAAGTTTGTCAAGTCAGGTTAAAATTAACATTTAGCAGGTCTAACTGGTTAATTAAATAGATAATAATTATAAGTAGTCTATATATAAATTTTATTAGATTAGTCTTTAATTTTTCTTATTTTTAATTAGATGTACCACTCTGTACGTGTATCTTGTATACGTATTGGCTAATTAAACTGTATAATTATCTGCCTGACTCATTACAGGAGTACAACCGGTGCTATCTGCGAAGGACATGGCCGATAAGAACGTCGAACATTTAGGTGTTATGGCATATGCTGCACATTTTCAGTGGGTGCCCGAGCGACCGCCATTACATGATCTCATCAACGTTACCCTTAATTCAACTTCTGGTAGAGTTGGGGAGCCAGTAAGTAAAAAACAGTTGCTCCTTTATTACAACTAAGTTTTATGATTTTAAATTAAAAGTTTCATGTTTGATTAATTTATGCAAATATATATAGCTTAAAAATCTAGACACAAAAATTTTTATAACGACATAATGTATTTGTAGTAACTAACATAATCCTTAATAGTGCTCAAAATGATATAAACATTTTTTTGTACAGATTTTTTACCTGTATATATTTACATAAGATGTAAAATTATCTATAGTTCACATAATATTTAATAATTATCTTTATATAAATATTGTTGTTTCTGTTCGCAAATTACGTTTATTGATGTGCATATTGTGGATTAAAGATACCCCATCGACATTTATTAAAACTATCAAATTTAAGGTATTAAATGTTAATGAACTTATCAATAAATTGATAGAATCATTAGCATTTTAAAAAACAGCAAGTATTTATACTATGACAGACTGAACTATGAACTTTTATGATTATTGTCTGATTGTTACTTGTGGTATTCTATTAAATTTTCATTTTTCTTCTTGGGTCTTGCTACCACATGAATAATTCTCGTAAGATTGAACATCTAAGAAATACAGGTACCTAGTGTAATACTGAAAGAATAAACGTCTAAGCCTGCGACTTTACGTCAAAGGAACAATCAGAGGTTGCTTTATTAAACAACAAACTGATATATTTCCCTAACAGTTCTGAAAGAAATCTGTTTCCTGTCTCAAAGTTTTGTAGCTTTTATTAATTGAATTATTTCAGATGTTTTCGTTCTTGACAAACTTTTTCAAATAACTTTTAAGTCAATCCTCAATCTGATATAATTTGTTGAAAATTGGGATTTTATCTTCATCACAGTAATCACAATATGTTCACATTTAAACTAATTTTGTAATTGACGAAATGGGCTTAGGGCTTTTAACCACAAAATGGACTAGTACTTGAATACTATTATTATTTATGCATCTATTTTATTTAGCAAAAATATTATAAATATTATTAGTCACTCGCGTGACTAGCCAGCCAAAGTGGACGTGTCGTGGGTTTCAAAAAGTCAAAAAAGGAGCTGTCAAAAGTTTGACAATCTAAACAAAATTTAAATGGATCGAAGTGAAAAAAAAGCTGTATAAATCTGTATAAACATCTAAAGAGATGAAAACTGTGCGAAATTATTATTAACAAAATAGTGCGTGAATAAATGTCAAATAGTTATCGAACTTGGAGTACTATTTATAAACAAGTGGCCAACACATGTGCAACGGGACAGGGACCACTACCAATATACACTGCAAGGTACTTCAGTCATTGGAAAACAACATATATATACTTGTGCTTTCATTAAACATTTATTTACTTAACAGAATGCCTGCAAATTCTACAACTTGCTGTTGCTGTAACAAGGTGTATGAAAAACATTTGATGTTACAGTGCTCGGTATATAAGAAAACTTTGTGACGTACTTCGTTGCTCTACCCAAGAGCAGAAGTGTCACTTTGACGCCCAACACTACGGCGGTGCACACTGTACGGAGATCTCGGACGCCAGTTTCTGTTTAGAGTGCAGAAACACCACTTTACTCTATCGGCGGGACGATAGAGGCCGGGCAACTGCAGTGAAGATACGGCTAAGCCAGGGGTCGGGAAAAAAGGAACTTACATACTACAGTTAAGGAACAGACTCTCATTCAATATATGTACATTTATTCTACACACTAATTATTATTTACACTTTATACACACCTTAATAACTACAACTTATACTACAACGGTCTTATTCTACAAGCGGTCTTATACTACTACGGTCTTAACTACACTACGGACAAGCGGGGCAGTAAGCGGGCGGTCAAGCGGTGCGATACGGTAAGCCGGTGAATGAAGCGGTGCAACGGTAAGCAGCGATGAATTAAGCAGACGGCGAACGGATACCAGGAGGGGAAGCAAGCGCCAATACAAGCAAACTATGCCTATCTAACGCGGTTACTTATTATCGCTTGGCTGATGGATGGTTCCGGTCTTATGATATGCCAACTAGTACCTCCAAAGCGCCCTGCCAAAGAAAACGGACTCAGGCGGCCTGGAGGGCACGCGGTTGAATGCGGTTACGGTAAGGGGGGGAAAGGAGTAACAAGCCTAACAGTGGCGAATTGATGATGACGACGGGATGGTCAAACTCCAAAACTACCCTGCAGAATTTTTACGTGCTCAGGTAGCCCGGGGGACCCGCGGTTACGGACGATACCTCCAAGTCACCCTGCAGAATTTTTACGTGCTCAGGTGGCCTGGCAGGCACGCGGTTACGGAAGTACCTCTAAGTCACCCTGCAGAATTTTTACGTGCTCAGGTGGCCTAGAGAACACGCGATGGCAACTGACAGTACCTCCAAGTCACCCTGCAGAATTTTTACGTGCTCAGGTGGCCTGGAGGGCACGCGGTATAACGCGGTTCAAGTTGGGGGGGGGGGGAGTGGCAAGCCGAACGGTTGCAAATCTAAGACGACGACGGTATGGTCAAAGCTACCAAGCTACCCTGCAGAATTTTTACGTGCTCAGGTAGCCCGGCGGACCCGCGATTACGGACGATACCTCCAAGTCACCCTGCAGAATTTTTACGTGCTCAGGTGGCCTGGCAGGCACGCGGTTACGGAAATCCCTCTAAATCACCCTGCCAAAAAACGGACGCAGGTGGCCTAGAGGACACGCGGTATCAAATGCTAGTATCTCCAAGTCACCCTGCAGAATTTTTACGTGCTCAGGTGGCCTGGAGAACACGCGGTGTAACGCGGTGGAACGCGGTTCTAATTCCAACCTTCGGCCGCTCTCCCGTTCTAAGGAAGGATATGAGGCGGATACGTTTAGCGCTCGCGGTTCACTAACTCTAAAAAATAAAGCCCGGAAAGTACTCACCAGCCAAGTAATACCGATTATTTACCAAACCTTTATCAAACCTTGCTACCTACTTCCGGATCCTGTGCTGGCTTCCTCTCTGGAGCGGTCGGGGTCGGCACGTCTGGACGGTACGGGCGGCAGCAACGGACTGTTCTCGGATACTCTGCAAAATCCTCAAGCTACTAAACTCTGCCAAAAAGCAGAAGTAGGAGGAGCGCGGTAGTCATGCGCGAAATATTGCAACTACGTCACCGTTTATCGACTTAGAAAAATTCGCAATTACCTTTGGATACCTATGTACCTCTATACTCACAAGTTTACTTACTATCCAAGTCGGCGTGGTGCTTCGGTTGGAGCTCAGACGGGAACTAATTTGATTGTAAAAATCCTCATGCTACTAAACACTGCTAAACGCAGAAGTAGGATGAGATACGGTAGTCATGCGCGGTTTATTACAGCTACGTCACCCGTTTGTGGAATAATTTCGCATGAAATTTAAATACCAATATATCCTTATACTCACGAGTTTACTTACTGTGCTGGCCGGCGTGGTTCCTCGTTGAGTAGCTGGATGGAAACTAATTTAATTATTTTCAGTCTCGGCCTCCCTCATGTTAGCGCGGGCATCAGGGTGCCGGGGACACAATGCGTGCGTCGCGTTTCGCTTACTGCCGGCCACTTGGCCTACGTGGAATGTTCATAAAAACATATCAATACTACCTATCTATAATTAACAATTTAACTGTTATTAATTAAAAGCGTAGCACCATAATGGGTAAAATATTTTTCAAAACCTAGCCACCTAACTTAACTTAATAAAATAAAATCACTTCGTTACAACTTTTAAAAACACTTGCGTTGACATAACATCAGCTGAAGTTAGGACCATTAATGCAAATAAAGGATACGATTGGTCCTCCATAAATTGTAGAGCTTTTGGAAATGGTCTGAAAGCACTAAGATCATTAATTATTAGCTTGCAGGAAAATATTCAGTCATTAAAAGCTGAAAGTGCCAACAAGAAAGGCACACTGAATAATGCCGAATTTGAGGAAGTTATTCAGGAAGTTACTGAGCGGAACAAACATAAAAACAATCTAATATTTCTCGGAGTACATGAACCAAACCAGGACCATTGTGGAGAGTCAAAAATTGAAAGAAAAGTACTATTACGGAAATCCTACTGTCACTCGACTCGGAAGATAACATCAAATGCATAAAATCTATAAGATTAGGCAAATACTCAGATCAAAAATCTAGACCACTGAAAATAACGGTGGCAGATGAACATGTTGTGCGAAACGTTATTGGTAAGGCTAGAAACCTCAAAGCCAATCGCCTATACAAACACATCTATCGCACTTGATTGAACTCCTAGGCAACAGTCTTACTACGAAACCATTAAAAAAAGAATTAATCGAGCGACAAAATTCTGGAGAAAATAACTGTAGAATCAAATACATGGCATCCCAAAAATTATTACCCATCATTTAAACTATTAACGCCCAAAAACACCCAAGCCAGCAATTCTACCCACCTGTTACACAGGGTGAATTTGACTTGATAGTCATAACCGAAACCTGAATACAGAAGGAAGTGTTAAGTACTGAACTTTTCCCTGAAATATACAACGTATACAGAAGTGACAGGAAATTACAGATCACAGAGTATACAATAGGTGGAGGTGTACTTCCAGCATGTAAAAATGAATTAAGGTCAGAAAAAATTGAACTACCATATTTGTCAGCTTCATTTCCTACAATTGACATTTTGTGCTGTAAATGTCAATTTCATTTATAACTTTATATTTTTGTTATTTATTATACCACCTAGTACTAACTTAGACCAATATGAATTATTTTTTGAAGCACTGGAACAAATAGATTTTATTTTAGATACAAAAATACTTATTTTCAGAGATTTTAATAGATCCCACTATGTTCTCAATGATAGTAATGATAAGAAACCAATCTAATTACCAATTTTGCAAACTTCTTTGATATATAACAACATAACGGAATATTTAACAATTTAGGTCGTTTACTCGATCTTGTTTTCTCAAACCTAACATGTGAGATTTCTCGAGATAATGCGCCATTAGTACATGAGGACATTTTTTACCCAACCCTTTTTATTAAAATACAACTTCCCCCAAAATGTACAAACTTTGCATCTGTTAATGATCAAAAGCCTATAACTTTAAGAAAGCTAATTATCCAACACTCTTTTAGAAATGGATTGGTACTATTACAAACTTTTTCGGATGTTAATTTAGCCGTTGAAGTATTTTACATTAAATTGTACAGTATTTTGGATCAGTATGTATCTCAAATTAAATTTTACAAAAGGACTTATCCAAAATGGTACACTAGCGAGATAATAAATAATATTAAACAAAAAGATAAGCATTTCCGTAAGTACAAAAAAACTATTATCACCATTTAGAACAGTTTAAAAGACTTAGAACTTTAATAAAAAAAACAGACAGATTTAGAATATCAAAGGTAGGGTCAATGGGGGTAACTGTGATAGGAAAATCAGAAGTTTATGTTTGTTTTTAGATTACACAGACATTGTTGTAAATATCTAAATGAAATTTTAATTGTGTATTCTTAGTAATGTTCTGTTTAAACATTTTATGCGGGATTATCTCTAAAATGCCTTCTCTTTTTTTTTACATATAATTCTTGTTCTGCCACCTACTGTCACAGTTACCCCATCATGTGTGATAGCCGTGCATTTTCTTAAAAATTATTCATTTGACTGTAATGGGCTGACTGTAATAAAAAAGAGCAGATTTTGTTTACTTAGTACAAAAATTTTTAAAACTTTATTTTAATATTTAACATTACAAAAGAGCAAATGAAAATAACTTCATATAACTTTAAAGAGAATAATGCACACAAAATAAGTCACAATGGTTCAAATACGTCTACAGGACCAGGAAAAACATATTTTATTCGTGCACCTTGGGTTAAAAGTTGGGGTTCTTCTAAAATTCCAACAATTTCATTGGTAGAAATAAGAGACTTATCTTTTTCGACTATTACAAAGGCAGTTTTATTATTTTCTACACTTTTTAAACCCATTACTTCTAATTCGTTATTTGAATCAACTTCCGATTGTATAATACAAACAAAACGAAAAGTTGTTTGATTTCTTTTGCCCCCTTTAAAACAAACTAACACGAAAGTTCCCTTCTTTAAATCCTCATTTTTAGCGGACAATACCTTCGTTGGTTCCATTCTGGGATCTTCTGGTGCATAATCGCTATCTCCCGATGATGCTGTTAATATTTCTGACTCAGCTGTATCACTACTGTCAGTATTCTCAGCTTCTCTTGATTTCGGTTTCTTCTTAGGATCCGTCTTAATATTTTTCTTCCTTTTTACAGACAAACTTTTCTTTTTTTGCCACCTTTTCTTCCTTTTTCTCTTTAAGTTTTGCCAACTTTTCTTCTTCTTTCTTTTTAAGTGTAGCCAGGTAACTTTCTTTTGTTATAATCTCTGCTACGTCAATCCTTCTTTTTACACTTTTTATTACTACAGTTTGAGTGACTTTTTGTAATAACAAATTTTGGAAGCATGTACCAGGACTCGATTCCATCTCAGAATTATTATCATTTAAAGATATATTATTGGGTTCTCTGGATGTACTCGGCATACTTTCTTCAGATAAAAGTGGATGATCTATAGAAGCCGTTTTATCAACATTTTGTTCACTTGATCTCTTTTTTTAAAAAATCCCTATACCTCTTAAGTTTGTCTGGATGGTAACTGCTTTCTTTAATGGCTTTTCTGTTAACCCGTGTAGGAAGAGATACATCGAAAATTCCAGTGCTTTTAAAGCCACTGACTAACCTTGAAGGATCCATACTTTTCCATGTTTTTCCAAGAATGTCTGCAAATGATTTCTTTGAAAGGCGTTGGCCTATATAATGACGCACTCAGTCGGCAAGATATTGATCCCATTTGCTTTTAACTCCCCCGAAAAACACACATCTAAGGGCTGTAAAATATGTGAGGTATGTGGGGGTAGTTTAAAGAGAGTTACGTCATGTTGGATTGCAAGTTCGACTAACTCAATGCTTATATGAGAAAGATGCCCATCGTAAATAAGAAGTGCTGGCAGTTCGGTAACTTTATTTAAAAATACTTTAAACCATTCATGGAAAGCAGTTTCTGTCATCCATCCTTTCTCTGTTACATAATACGAAGTATCAGGATATGCATCGTCGCCACCAAACATATTATCCCACAATCGTTTGCCTTTGTGGATAATAGTTGGGGGTAGCATATATCCCTTTGCATTACCACAGGCGAGAACTGTTGTAGTGTCCCTTTTACTTCCACCTGTTTGTCTTTTTGCTGGCGTTCCAACAGAACAAACTACCCGTGTAGATCCTGGATCTCTATTGAAAGATGTTTCATCTGCATTCCATATGCATTGTGGCTTATCGTGCATTTTTTTTTCACGAATTACTTCCTCCACTTTGTCATAAAAATCGTTTATTATAAATGGATCACCTGCCTGCCGAGCACGTGATCCTTCCAATCTTTCTGGTTTTTTCAAAGAGAGTTTATGTCTTTTTTTAAAACCATACCACCAATCATTGCCTGGTCGGTTATGTTTGAAAGGGGTTTGGATGCCTCTTGCAGTTACAAAGTTCTTAGTTACATCCAGCACTTCTACTTTAGTCAGGCCAAAACCCCATGCATTCATTATATTTAAGTACTTTACTAGTCTTTCCTCAGTTTCGCTAGAGAGTGCTGTTTTATTGCCCCCCAACTGCGACGCTGCTGTTGAACTTCTAGGACTTTTTCCCTTCCATCCTTTTAACTTCAGAACTAGTGTAGAATATGGGATTTTAAACTCTTTGGCAGCACTCGAGACACTTAATTTACCAGCATTTATTGCAAGAATTGCTTTTCTTAAATTTTCGTATGTCCATCGACCGCCTTGTACGCCTTTGTTTGTTTTTCTTTTGTATGTTCTAGGCATAGTGATCCTTGATTTCTAAAAGAAAAACGCAATGTGTAAATAAAACTCAACTATTTTAACACAACTTTTGTAACTAAAATGCCAACATTGATTTCTATGCTTGTATATATTTCAATAAAACCTAAAAAAATATTTTAAATACAAATTAATATTTTACCTGAACAGTTTAGGAGAGTAGCAAATTATATTAACACTTTTTTTAACCTCGATCTAAACATAAAACACTGTCACATCCACAAAGTTAGTTAAACAACTGACACTGTGCACTGCAGGAATAAACAAGCCTATTGCATCACAATTACCCCACCTGCTGCTATCACGGTAACCTCCTAGTGTTTATTTATAAGGGGTGACTGTGAAAACAAAAAAAAAATTTTTTAGCAAGCTAAAATCGGTTTTGCTATTAGAATTCATCTAGCATACCTTTCAGATCAAAACAATGTAAAGAGGTCATCTAAATAACGTTTAACAAATGAGATACTTAAATTTTGAAATAGTGGAATTAATTTGAAAATTGGAATAAAAATCACATATGAAAAATACTTGACAAAACTTTTATATTATTTGCTGTTTATTTTTCATATTTTAATTTCAGTATTATTACCTAACATAGTAAGCGTTAGTGGCAAAATATTTCTCGTTTCTCAATAAATTTTAATTTTATTTGCGGGTATCGCACTCACCCCGAAATCACAGTTACCCCATTGACCCTACCACTCTAATATTCAGTCCTCAATATCATCGGATCCAAAGATATTTTTGTCATTTGCACAATCAAAACGGCAACAAACACGAATACCTGGTAAAGTCTCATATATATAAGGATAATAACTACGATAATCCACAAGAAATTGTAAACATATTTGCAGAGTTTTTTAGTTCAGTACATACCGCTCCATGTGATACACAAGACAATCACGTGACTAAAGGCAAAAAATAACTTTGAACTTTTTAATATTACAAACATCTCGATGTTAGAAATTCAAGATACTATAAAAAAGTTAAAGAGCAAAATTACAACCGGCCCAGACCTTATACAATCCTTTTTGGTGAAAGATTGTACCAAAGCATTCTTAACACCACTTTTTATTCTGTTTAATATTTCAATAAAAACATTAATTTTTCCCAACCGATGGAAGGTGGCAAAGGCGTTTCTGATTTTTAAAGCAGGCGATACGTCAAATATAAGCAATTACAGACAAATTTCTCTTTTATGTAATTTTGCTAAAGTTCTTGAAATCATTTTATACAATCGCATCTATATATCCACTAAAAACATATTGTCAGTAGACCAGCATGGCTTTGTATCTAACAGATTAACTACTACGAACTTAGTAATATTTAGTCAAACAGTTTCTAATATTCTAGACGAACGAGGACAGGTAGACGCTTTGTATACCGATTTTACCAAAGCCTTCGATCGCATCGACCATCAAATACTCTTACAGAAATTAGCAAAGTATGGATTTAATATCTAACAGGCAGACAACAATTTATATTCTACAATGGATATAAATCGTCAATATATTTAGCCACTTCCGGAGTGCTGCAAGGTTCTAACCTTGGGCCTTTACTATTTCTATTATTTATTGACGATTTATGTACTGATTTGAAATGCGACAGATTAATCTTTGCAGATGATTTAAAAATATTCAAGGGCATAAATTCCGTAAACAATTGTATATATCTTCAAGAAAACCTTAATATCGTCAGCAAGTGGTGGGACCTGAACAAAGTTGGTATCAATGCTGCTAAATGTAAAGTAGTGTCTTACAGAAAATGGAAAAATTGCTTTAACTACAACTACAGCATTAATGACACTGTTTTAGAGCGCATACAAACAATTAAAGATTTAGGTATATATTTTGATTCTGAACTGAGTTTTATCGAACATATACATATCAAATCTAAAGAGGCAATCAAAATGTTAGGATTTATCATAAGAAACTGTAAATCATTTACTAATTTAAATTGTTTAAAATCATTATATTATTCTTATGTACGATCAAAACTTGAGTACGGATCCATAATCTGGAACCCTTACTATCTAGTTCACAAAGGCGCGTTAGAGTAAGTTCAAAGAAAATGTTTAAAATTTTTATCATTTAGAGACAGGAATATATCCTGAGAGGGATATAGATAACAATTATCTTCTAAGCACATTTCATTTTGAAAGTTTAAAGTACCGGCAAATTTGTTCTATGCTACTTTTTCTATACAAATTATTACATAATAAAATTTACTGTCCTTAAATTCTTTCCCAAATTAATTTTTTCACTCCAAGAATGCATTCTCGACAAAATCCCACATTTTATACTAAACGAGCCAATAGCAATATGTTGCTAAAATCACCGATACATTGTATGTGCCATTATTTTAACAAATTAAGTCAACATTGTGATATAAACCTTAGCACACAAAATCAGCTGGTAAAATATGCTAAACAAACTTTTAGTACATAATTTTAGCTTAATATTCCCTTTATTGATTGTTCCTTTGCGTGTTATGTAGATACACATTTATATTATTTTATTTTTCTTCAATAATTAGTTTCTATTTTGTTTTTCTTAACTATTACTATCATACTATCTTTTTTTTAAATTTAGTGTTCAGTTCTTTTAATAACATCTACTTTACTTACCTTTATGTTTAATATAAAGATTTGTTACTATGTATTATAAAATGTTTCGTAGTATTTAAAAGTAATTTAAATTGTCCTGTAATTGGGTGTTACCTGTTGGGCAAATAAAGCATATTATTATTATTATTAAATGCGTCAGTATTAAAAGATTTAAATAAATGACGATCTTCTCTGGTACAAATATTACAAACTGTTCTATACTGTAAAAAAACCACAATATACTTAAAAATGCATTTATTGTTTGTGTTTAGATGATACAATGTATTATATTATACCGGGTGTCAAAATTTTCAAATTTAAAATTCAAGTATGAGAAGTAAATGGGTTTATTTTGACGAACACATATTATCAATACCACTTCCGGTTTCACCAGAAGTGTCATCAATTTTGAATTTTTAAATGGAAACTCTTATATTTTAACATATTCTGACTATTCATGAAATATTCTATGTAATAAATCAAAAATTTTGACATTACTATCAAATATGGCGGAATTAAATTAAATTTTTTATGAAATTCAAAATTAATAATTGAAACACTTTGTATAATGAACATTTTCCAAGTAGGCATTGGATATCATAATATGGTTCATTTTTGACATTTGGGTGCTATATGAAGCGAATATTTCTTATTCCGGTGAAACTGAAAATGGTATTAATAATATATGTTCGTCAAATTAAGCCCATTTACTTCTCATACGTGAGTTTTAAATTTGAAAATTTTATTCCAATTTAAAAAAAAAACTGATCTCATTGACACTCGGTATAATAGCTATTGATAATAAATTAATAATTGTGATGAATACAACTAGGTAGCCACAGGTATGGAATAAATATTCATATATTTATTTTACGAATTTAATCCGCTAAACAATACAACACATGATATGATTTGTATTATAAACACGTACATTTCCTGTTGAAAGGGGGATTAAATATCATTTTGTTTTTACGATTACTCTTATTTTCTGTCCAGTGAGTTTATAGTGAGTACATTTGATATAATTGAAATGAAAACTTTATTTATAATCATATACAATATACCGAGAAGCATACATTGTTAATTATAAAAATATTTAGATGTAACAAGGATTTTTTAATTAGATAATAAAATAAACATTGTTTTTACAACATGTGCTTGTATTGACGGTAAAATATTATCACTCATCATTACTTTTTTTTTTTATTTA
Source organism: Rhamnusium bicolor (assembly GCA_029963845.1). Lineage (NCBI taxonomy): Eukaryota > Metazoa > Arthropoda > Insecta > Coleoptera > Cerambycidae > Rhamnusium > Rhamnusium bicolor. The sequence goes on from JANEYF010002290.1 coordinate 92,734, forward strand.
ATAAGGCATGTAATATGTATTACAATGTAGTGATAATGTGTGCAACAAATTCAATCAAACTTTCCACGAAAGTTTTCGCAAAAAAATCCTCAGACATGTCAATTTTGCTTTTCAAAAAAGCATCTTTTCTGATGAATGGCATTCTTTGACTATGTTTTATTTTCGAGTTACGATGTCATCGTTATTTTTTTTAATGGCAACCTACATATTTTTGATGGATTCGAATAGAGTACTATTTTCTGCATACGACTGGTATAAAAAAGTGGCATGTTGAAGAGAAAAGTTAAGTTTTTAAAGGCCGGTCTTTTCACCTCTGGGTAAGTTTCTGTTAACTAACTGGATGATTAGAATGTGAATGTAGAATAAATAAAATGTTGAAGTAAAACCAATTCTAATCTTCTAGTTAACTAACAGCAACTTACTCAGAGGTAAAAAGACTGGTCCTAAGTCTATTTTAAGTTTGTCTTCAGTGTAATAATTATTACATAATTAATTTAATATTTCCATAGTTTTTTTAGTAATTTTTTTATCCTCATGATAATTTTAATGAATTAAAAATTTAGTTTTTGAATCGAAATTTTTTTATTTATTTATTTTTTTGTAATTTGTGAAGTCGCTATCATTTTCTTAACTGTCAGCTGATATTTTTTCGACGGATTTGATTAGAGGTTAAAATTCTAGATATATAAACATCGTTGTCCAAGTTTATTTTTCAAAACTAATGACCTATCTGAAGATTTTTTGCAAAAACGTTCCTGAAAAGTTTTATTGAATTTGTTCCATACATTATCACCACTGTATATTATTGTAAACGAATTAATCAGTTTCACATAATTATTTCAGACTCATTATCAAGTTACTCTACTTGATTCCTCCCTCTCATATTCTTACGTGTCGACGGAAATACGAGGACCAGACAGCAAAATCTATCCTGGCAAGAATCTGAAGCAGGGCAGAGGAAGTTTTATTCCCTCCAAGGTGGGAATGCATGAACTGATTGTCAAATACGAGGGTGAAGAAGTAATTGCTGGACATTATTTTAGAGTACTTCCTCCACTTGTGGAGGTCGCTCCACCAGGAATGGCACCTTGTGCTCTTGGTTCTCTCGTTCAAGTGCTAGTTAATGCCACAGGTATTTTTATATTATATATTTCTTAGTAGGCAAGTAATAAACATTTCAATCATTTTTTACTGGATCTTTGAAGGCAGCCTTGATTTATTTTTGGATGAGATAATCACTTGGCCATTTTTTAAACATTTCGTTGTGGGAAAATTCTTCTCAAAATATTCTCCATAGAAGAAAGGAAAAACTGTAAATTCATATTATGTAAATTGTCTATTTCTACGATAATTTTAAAGCGCCTGTTCATCTCAAAAACATGCGACGCGCTTTACCTATTACGCCACTTAGTTTGGCTGCGGATTACGGTGATAGCGCGGCAAAACAAATAACTCCCGAGCTCAGCTGAAGAGTGGGGGGTTTAATAAATTTTAAGGGCGCCACTAGTTTATTTCCGCCACTTTAAACTAGAAAAGTCCCTGTTGTTCGAGAAATCCGCACCACAAAATAAAAAAAAATAAAATTATATTTGTTCTAAGTGGGAAGCAAGCAAACAAGTGAATACCAAAGAAAAAAAAAGATCTAACACAAACACAGATACGTAAATCACCTAGGCTTCAATAAGTATTGCTCTTATAAAATTTTACTACCAGTTTATTTATTGATTAAGTATTGACAGACAATAGTAAACAGATATGCCCCAAAAGTCATGTCCAGACAATAAATATGCACCCCTGCTCACTTTTAAAACCAGGCCAGGCTTTGTACTTACAGTGTATCATACAATAGAAATACTTCGTACATTTACGACTAACTCAAAGTACTGTACGTGCGCACGTATAGCTTACAAAGCAACCTAGCACCTGTAAATAAAACTATGTGTGTACAATTTATCACTGGCCGAGATATACCTGAATGGGCGCTTAGATATTATTAATTTTATGCTAACAAATACTGTCAATAACTTAAACCTAAATGTAAAAAAAATATATATATCTATAATTAAAAAAGTAAAATGAAACATGCAATATTTCTTATCTGGTAGCCTGCAGATGATTCTCGGTTTCTTTCTTTCGCTGCGGGTAGCTACTTAACGACTCTCTCAAGGTTCGAGATGGATAGAACCGTCAAAAAAGAGGAAAACTATAAACAGGAAACTATCCAGGAATGCTTTATATGGTGAAACTGTATGCAGAAATGGTACGTCAACTGTACCCAAAACTCTATAGGACAACTAATACATATAACCATATACAAAAACCCTAAAACAAAATATTCCATTACTTAACTTTTGGACAGCAGTCAAAGGCAGCCGAAATGCGAAAATAATTAAAAGACTTACCTCGTTACGAGGGTTTTCTCTCCAAAACAAAGCCTATGGTAGTGGCTAACTTCAAACGTGGGAAATATGGCCTAATAAATTAAATCCTTCTTACGAAGCAACGTTTCCAATAAGAACTCCAACAAAATGCTCTACGGCAACTCCAGGAAATTTGGAAAACTAACTTTTATAGTTTCGACAAGAAAATCCCAAAATTTATGGCAAAATTCAATACCTGTCAAAACTTTTATTAGACATCTTTAATCGATACGGCGCGCGATGGTGACTTGATAAATTCAGATTATCCCCATATAGGCAACTAAGTATTCAATACGAGTTAAATGAGACGCATACTCTATTCCAAATTTAATAATTTAGCTGCGAAAGATGTGACAAGGCAGACTATCGATTTTATCGAACTGGTTGTTTATGTTTGTTGTAAGGATTAAACTGAATCGTTACAAATTCCACCGGAACCTCCTAGAAAATTTCGCAGAAATTTTCATAACTGACCTTCGCCTGCAAGAGATTTTGTTTCCTAATATAGTTCTTGCCACTACTAATAGCTACCTAAAACAGAAGATCCAAAACACACACCCTATACTGTTAACCTATAATACTTGAAAATATGATACCGAAAGAAATAATCAAAAAAAAAAAAAATTGTCCGCGGTAAATACAAAGTCCGAATCTTAGATAAATGATATCGAGAGTATCGCGTAAAAGTGGCGTGTAGCGCCAAACTCTATTATTAATCATGTTCAGGAGATGGCTTGAGGTCTTTGGCATGCCACGTTCCTCTAAATCTACCATCTACATCTTTTAATTCGTATGTCCATGGTGATACCTTCTTGGCGACAATAAATGGACCTACATACTTCGGGGCTAATTTAGAAGAGAAATGCTGTGCCGCATCCGATAATACAAAAATTTTTCCGATAGACACGGGAACCTATCTCATAAGTAACATCGCGATGACGTAAGTCATAATATCGTTTGTTTTTCTCGGATGCTTTCTTTAACCTTTGCTTCACTTCTATCGCGGGCTAATTCATTTTTATCAATGTCAAAACTAACAGGTTGATTCCCATCTTTAGGTTGTACATTAGATGGCATCTCACGACCAAACACAATGAAGTATGGCGTCCGTCTAGTGGACACATGAACTTGAGTGCGTATTGCACAAGATAATTTTGAGACATTTTTGTCCCACTCGCGGTGATTGTCAGCAATGTAACACCTAATCATTGTCTCAAGAGTCTTATTTACCCTTTCCGTAGGGTTTGCCTGAGCATGATAATTAGCTGTAAAGACTTGTTTGATATGGTAGGATTCAAGCAATTTACGAAATTCCCTACTTCTAAGTTGAGTACCGTTATCACAAATCAAAATGTCCGGTTGACCAAATATCAGAAACAAATGTTCTTCCACTGCAGTACATACTAACTTTGAGGTTGCATTTCTTAACGGTATAACTAAACTAAATTTACTAAAACTATCGACTATTACTAAAATAAATTTGAAACCTCGATTGGACCTAGGCAGCGGTCCAATAAGATCACACGATACAACTTGAAAAGGTTTATCCACCACACGACGAGGTGCAAGTAAACCAGCAGGCTTCTTTTGCTCAGGTTTATTTTTACAGCAGACAACACAATCACGAATATACTTTGTTATATCCGCCTTCATTTTAGGCCAGTAATAATGTTGAGAGATTCGCGAAAAAGTTTTAAATATGCCTGAGTGACCAGCACATGGATCATCATGACACTTAACAAGAATTTTCTTGCGTTCATTTTTCGGAACTACACGTTTCCAATTATCTTGTATGTCAGATAAACCAGGAAAATTACTATGTTCTACATACTTATACAAAATCGAACCCACGACACGCCACGATGGAAAATGTAATGGGTCGTTTTCAACTTTTTTCAGCATTTTCAGATACCAACGATCTAAAATTACTTCATCTTCTACGTCCGTCCCGCTATAAATCATATCTAGTAGGGGAACCGAACGTGACAACATATCGGGAACTACGTGATCCTTACCCTTGCGATGAATTATATCGAAACTATATTGTTGTAATCTGATCGCCCATCTGGCCAGTCGACCAGTTGGGTCCTTCAGGTTATTTAACCAACGTAAAGACCAATGATCCGTTATGACCGTGAAATGACTTCCTTCGATATACGGTCGTAGTTTTTCAATACTCCATAGTACTGCTAGACACTCACGTTCTGTGGTAGAGTACTTCCTCTCTTGCTTCGTCAGCGACCTAGATAAGTAACATATGACTTGTTCACCGAAATCCGGATGGTTCTGAGTCAATATTCCACCAATCCCGTACGCGCTTGCATCTGTCTGTATAACGAAAGGCAAATCAAAATTTGGGCAAGATAGAACGGGTGCAGATATTAACCGTTCCTTAATTAACTTAAGTGCCTCTTCTTGTCGTGAAGTCCAATAAAATTTTGCATTTTTCTTTAGAAGCTCTGTCAGCGGTTGTATCATAGACGAGAAATTAGGTATGAATCTACGGTACCATGAGGCCGTACCAATAACACTACGTACGTCAGAAACTTTAGTAGGGGTTGGAATTTGTAATATCGCATTTACCTTCTCCGGATTTACATGTAACCCGTTAACATCTACTACATAACCCAAATAACGTAATTCAGACCGACAAAAATTACACTTTTCTCTACCTAATGTAAGACCTGCTGAAATTAACCGAGAAAATACTTTAGAGAGAACTTCTACGTGTTTCTCAAAAGTTTGCGTGGCAATAACAATATCGTCGAGGTAAACGAACACGTATGGTTCTAAATCAACGCCAAGAACACGATCAATTAAACGCTGCCATGTTGCGGGTGCAGTATGCAACCCAAACGGTAGCCGTTTAAATTGGAAAAGGCCCCGTCCGGGAACAGTGAATGCGGTGTAAGGACGTGAATTCTTTTCCACAGATATCTGCCAATATGCAGATTTAATATCTAAACTCGACAAATAACGTGCATCCCTCAATTTATCTAAAATATTTGTCACAAAAGGAAGGGGATATGCATCGCGCTTCGTCACACTATTCAATTTTCGATAGTCAACGCAAAATCTGAAGGTATTATCCTTCTTACGTACCATAACTATTGGACTACTCCACGGACTTGCAGAAGGTCAATTACATCTTTCTGCAACATTTCTTGCAGTTCAGTATCGATATGTTTCATGAGCGTTGGCGAAACCGGATAAAAACGTTGCTTTATAGGATCAGCTTCATTTAGTACCTCAATTCTATGTTCAACAATATTAGTACGACCTAACTTATCACCCATTTTCTGAAAAGTCTTATCGATAAGTTGATTTAAAATGTCTGCTTCTTTATCTGTTAAGGCACTACGCGGATTTAAAGCTTCAAGTGAATCGACATTGATACAATCCGAGAGAGAAAATTTCCATTCGTTCGAACTAATATTTGGGACTATTCCCATACGCAACCAAAAATCAATACCTAAAATTAACGAATGATTCAGTTCAGGAACTACGAGAATATCTATAATTTTCTCTACATCACGTAATCTAACAGGTGTACGTAAAATACCGATACAATCACAACTATTACCGTTAGCTACAGTAACCGATTTAAGGTCACATTTTTCCAAGTTTACTAACCCGATACTTTTCAATATTTTCCAACCCTTACCACCGACAATTGTCCGACTGGCACCAGAATCTAATAAACCCAGCAAAGATTTACCAAAAATAGACACGGTAACATAAGGTCTCTCGTCACCTTTCACGTGAGCTAAAACGTAATCTAACACATAACTAACAGGACAGATAGTTTCGATCGAATTCTGGTTTAGAGGCATAAGCCGATCGCTTACTAATGCCTCAATTGGACGTTTCCCGGCCTTCTATTACATTTCGGACAAGTACGTACCGTAACATTTCGAAATCCACACGAATAACAATAACGTTCTTGAGGTTTTGGACATCTCATTGAAAGATGACCGGAACCACCACAATTCCAACAAGTCTTGTCCAAACTAGAATTACTATCATTATTCTGTGATCTATTATTACCACTATACACTTCCGAAATTCCATGAATCGAGTTTCTACTATCACTTGTAGATTCATAACTACGAGACGTGGAAGCATAAGCTAACTCTGGTATTAAACTTTTATTCTTCGGAGGAGGAGGTGTAAAAGACTTAGCAAGTTCTCTCCTAGCATCAAGTTTACGACATGCAGATAATAGCTGAGTAATTGAGGATATTTCTTCAAAAGCAATAAATGGTTGATAGTAAGGATCTATCCGTTCCGAAATGATCTCAAATTGAGTATCTTCAGATACTGGCTGTTTCATTTTATTAAATAAACCCTTCATACTAGCAATATATAAACCAATGTTTTCATGATCACCCTGCGTTCTACGCTTAATTTCCTCAAAAAGATCACGATCAAAATTTGCTGGCAAAAATTGTTCTTTTATTAATTCAACTAACGAGTCCCAGTCTGTAGCCCATTCCTTAACCATATTATACCAGGTGTATGCATCACCTTCAAATAAATCAACTGCGTCTCTAAATAATAAAGCACGAGAAATACCTCTTGATCGTCTTTTATCCTCTACACGTTCCATAAAACTACTGAATGACATCTCACCTTTCTTACCCGTAAACTTTAAACCCCAGTCCCGAACAGGAACAGGTTTTATTTTAACCGTTAAATCATCATCACTAGATTCTAGATCTGTTTCTACCACGGAACTGTGAACCCTAGGTGCATCTACATTGTATCGTAATACCGATAGATCGAAAACAGTCGAATCTCTACGGTTGCTTTTAGTTTTCACTTTAAGCTTGTCAAAAGCTAAAAGTAATTTGAGTCGCATATCAGCCTACATGTATTTTCCGTCTCATTATGTGGACTGGATCTGTTAACACGACCTAACGAATGAGCTATTTTAGATACAATGCCCTTAAATTTACTATCATTTTTAGTTCCCGTGAATTCCTCAATAAGTTTATTGATATTCTCTATATTTACTATAAGTACTTCATAATCCTGTGTAAACGTATACGGATACGTCGGATTCCTAATCGCAAGTGAAGTTTTCTCCAGTTGAAGTGCATTACGTAAAATGGTTCTAAGTTCTGTAACGGTCAAATCGCCACCATCACCCAAACCACGCACTCTCAATTCATAAATCAATTCCTCTTTGGATAAACGATGAACATCTAACTTAATCTTCGAACTCATTATGAAGGCAAATGACGAACACAAAAAAATAGAAATCGCAATAAAAACAAAAAAGAAATTGCTTACATACCAAATTACGATCGGAGAATGACCAATATACTCTAGAAATCACTTCCTATACAAAATTACCAAAAACTCAAAATCGACGCTAGGCGTCAGTACTGTCGGATCGCTAAAATTGTGAAATCAATTAATTATTGGTCAAGGCAACAAAAATAACATTAAAGTGATATACTTACAAGATAGACGTTAGGCGTCGGTGGGCGTCGAGATGTCGAAGTTAAAAATATCACTGAAACTTTGTTAAAGGTAACAATACTAACAACAATATGACAAATTGTCAGAATCGACGCCAAGCGTCGGTATGCGTCGCGACGTCTAAAGTGTCTGAGGCGTCAATGGCCCCACGTTACGCGCCAAATTTGCGACGCGCTTTACCTATTACGCCACTTAGTTTGGCTGCGGATTACGGTGATAGCGCGGCAAAACAAATAACTCCCGAGCTCAGCTGAAGAGTGGGGGGGTTTAATAAATTTAAATTAATAAGGGCGCCACGAGTTTATTTCCGCCACTTTAAACTAGAAAAGTCCCTGTTGTTCGAGAAATCCGCACCACAAAATAAAAAAAATGAAATGATATTTGTTCTAAGTGGGAAGCAAGCAAACAAGTGAATAACAAAGAAAAAAAAGATCTAACACAAACACAGATACGTAAATCACCTAGGCTTCAATAAGTATTGCTCTTATAAAATTTTACTACCAGTTTATTTATTGATTAAGTATTGACAGACAATAGTAAACAGATATGCCCCAAAAGTCATGTCCAGACAATAAATATGCACCCCTGCTCACTTTTAAAACCAGGCCAGGCTTTGTACTTACAGTGTATCATACAATAGAAATACTTCGTACATTTACGACTAACTCAAAGTACTGTACGTGCGCACGTATAGCTTACAAAGCAACCTAGCACCTGTAAATAAAACTATGTGTGTACAATTTATCACTGGCCGAGATATACCTGAATGGGCGCTTAGATATTATTAATTTTATGCTAACAAATACTGTCAATAACTTAAACCTAAATGTAAAAAAAATATATATATCTATAATTAAAAAAGTAAAATGAAACATGCAATATTTCTTATCTGGTAGCCTGCAGATGATTCTCGGTTTCTTTCTTTCGCTGCGGGTAGCTACTTAACGACTCTCTCAAGGTTCGAGATGGATAGAACCGTCAAAAAAGAGGAAAACTATAAACAGGAAACTATCCAGGAATGCTTTATATGGTGAAACTGTATGCAGAAATGGTACGTCAACTGTACCCAAAACTCTACAGGACAACTAATACATATAACCATATACAAAAACCCTAAAACAAAATATTCCATTACTTAACTTTTGGACAGCAGTCAAAGGCAGCCGAAATGCGAAAATAATTAAAAGACTTACCTCGTTACGAGGGTTTTCTCTCCAAAACAAAGCCTATGGTAGTGGCTAACTTCAAACGTGGGAAATATGGCCTAATAAATTAAATCCTTCTTACGAAGCAACGTTTCCAATAAGAACTCCAACAAAATGCTCTACGGCAACTCCAGGAAATTTGGAAAACTAACTTTTATAGTTTCGACAAGAAAATCCCAAAATTTATGGCAAAATTCAATACCTGTCAAAACTTTTATTAGACATCTTTAATCGATACGGCGCGCGATGGTGACTTGATAAATTCAGATTATCCCCATATAGGCAACTAAGTATTCAATACGAGTTAAATGAGACGCATACTCTATTCCAAATTTAATAATTTAGCTGCGAAAGATGTGACAAGGCAGACTATCGATTTTATCGAACTGGTTGTTTATGTTTGTTGTAAGGATTAAACTGAATCGTTACAAACATTAATTGGTATTAGTAGACTTGAAGGATCATTATACTCCAGTATTTACTATGTCATTTAGTTTGTCTTAACATGTCACTAGTATGGAACTTTAAATACAATTTTAATATACAGGATGACTCAATAGTGTGTTCTCCTTCGATAATCTTTGAACCGTTAGTGATACAACAATTTATTAAATACAAAAGTTTTTTGAGTCGATAAGATCTATCATTTAAAATTATTGTGAAATCTACAGGGTGCTTAAATTGTCTGTTGCTCACAGAAAATACTTTTTTTTAAATGGAACACCCTGTATATTTCATTACCATTTTATTAAATGATAAGAGTATTATACAGTGATATTTTGTTTTTTGGATTTGCATGCAACGTTGCAAAGTTATTTAACATTTTATGTAAATTTAAGGATTTATAAGGGTCCATTTAATAATTTTTATTTACCTATGAAAACAAGCTGGGTAAGCAAATATTATACTATTCTTAGTTCATACTACACGCTAAGTATTAGTACCTTTTTTACATTATTCTATTTTACAGGGTGTCCATGACGGCATATCAATTAATGCGAATTTCAAATGGGAAAAACTCTATTTTTTTAAATGGAACACCCTGTATTTTTTACGTGGTTGGATTCCTCCTTCAAATTGCTTTCTATACCTAACTGTTGAAGTTTTCGAGAAAATTAAGGTTTTCTCTTTAACCTCACAATCATACTAAAAATTAATACAATTTTAGCAAGAATGGCTTTGGAAAAACAAAAATTGCGGTCAGGCGAAAAAATTATTTTGTATAAAATCGTAAAGGAAACAGTAAAAATAGCAAATTTATTAAACTTGAATAACAAAATTTACACCTCACCTTAGGTATCTACATAACAAAATAAAAGTGTAATCTTGAACGTAAAGAGTAAATAGAAGAGAAAAATAAAACAAGTTACAAAATATGCTCAACGTGACGTCCTAATTGTAAATTACAAATTCTGACTCTATGAAGAAATGTCACTTATATTTTGCAACATGTCACGCCTAACATGGTGTCGAACGCTAGTCGAATTCTTTGCTGCATGTCTTCTCTTGTGGTTGGTGATGTTTTATACACTAATCCTTTAATGTACCCCCCACAAAAAAAGCCCAATTTTGTCAAATCTGGCGACCTTGGTGGCCATTGAACTGGTCTTCCTCGACCTATCCAATTGTCACGAAATATAACATTTTAAAAGTTTCTTACGGCAATACTATAATGTGGTGGAGCTCCGTCGTGCTGGAACCACAGCCTCTGTAAGACATTTGGAGGACACCCGTTTAACAATCCTCCCAGTACATTTTGTAAAAAATCGAGATACATATTCCCAGTCAAGTGACCATTAAAGAAATGCGGTCCAATTACATATTCACCTACTATCCCTGCCCACACATTGAGTGACCATCGGTGTTGATTATCTATAGTTCTCGTAAAATGAGGGTTCATGGTATCATAGTAGTGTAAGTTATGTCTATTAACACAACCATTTTTATGAAATGTGGCCTCATCAGTGAATAGCATAAAATCAAAAAATTGTGGCTGTTGGTGAATCTTATTGAGTGTCCACTTACAAAATGTTACCCTACGTTCGAAATCATTTGGCTCTAGTTCCTGAAGCAGTTGAATATGATAAGGATGAAAGTTTTGTGTCCTCAATATTCTTGTTACAGAGGATTGACTTATATCAAGATGTCTATTAATTTTTCTCGTACTTTTATGCAGATTTTCAACGACACTTAATGTAACTTGAAACACTTTTTTTTCATTTGTTGCAAGTTTTGTACGTTCATGTTTTTCATAATTTACATATCCAGTTCGTTTAAACCTTTCTTGCAACCTTTCAAATGCAGAATGGTGAGGATGTCTTCGTTCTAGATAACGCTGAATATAAATTCTTGATGCCAGTAGCGGATTTCTCTCCCCATCTCCCAATGCATAAACCATGTCGATCAACTCTTAGTGTGAAAAATTCATAATTTATTTAACAAAAATAATTAACTCAACTAGGAAATACAGAAGAATCACCACTAAGTAAAATTAATTACGTGTAAACCACAATTATCAGTTTGACAGCACAATTTTTGTTTTTCCAAAGCCATTCTTGATAAAATTGTATTAATTTTTACTATGATCGCAAGGTTAAAGAGAAAACCTTAATTTTTTCAAAAACTTCAACAGTTAAGTATAGGAAGTGAAAAAAGAAAGCAATTTGAAGGAGGAATCCAACCACGTAAAAAAAATACAGGGTGTTCCATTTAAAAAAACAGAGTTTTTCCCATTTGAAATTCACATTAATTGACATTCCGTCATGGACACCCTGTAAAATAGAATAATGTAAAAAAGGTACTAATACTTAGCGTGTAGTATGAACTAAGAATAGTATAATATTTGCTTACCCAGTTTGTTTTCATAGGTAAATAAAAATTATTAAATGGACTCTTATAAATCCTTTAATTAACAGAAAATGTTAAATACCTTGGCAACGTTGCATGCAAATCCACAAAACATAATATTACTGTATAATACTCTTTTCATATAGTAAAATGGTGATAAAATGGACAGGGTGTTCCATTTAAAAAAGTGTTTTTTCCTTTCCTTTCATTATCATCTCTCCTCTCGTTTTATTTCAATGCAAATCAATAAAAATTATCAAAATAAAACATGGCGAAATCCGTTCGATTTTGTTTTCTCGAACTTTTCCTTACCTCATACTGTAGTGTTTCTATAACTAAAAAAATAAAAACGTTGCTTACAAATATATTCAGGTGCACCAAAAAGAGAAGATATATTGGTAACAGCTTATAGCCCGACAGGACGACCATTAAACTGTCCACTAACAACAATAGATGGGACTAACAGTGCCACATTTAAACCTGATGAGGCTGGAGAATGGAGGATCGAAATTACTTACCAGGGAAAACAAATCCAGGTAAGTTATCTTTATAGACCAATTCACTGATATTGAGAGCTTTGTCACCCGCTGTCGCCAGGGCCGGATTATGACTTTTTTCGCCCATAGGCAACTATATTATAGCGCCCCCCCCCCCACTACAAAACTTTCAAAATGCTTTCAAAGTTTTTATTCATAATACAAAATAATGTAATATAAAAACAATATATACTCAGCACATACAAATAAAAATAAGAACATTAAATGGAAAAAGTTGAACAAATAGATGTAATAGTTATTTATGATCAAGTGTTAATAACCCTCACAAAATAAAATATATTTTGTTTTGTGAGTGGGAAAGTTTGCGAAACGAGTGTAAGCGAGTTGAGCAAACCCACGAAAAAAAAAAGTAAAAAGAAATATTTTGTAAACAAATCATAATTTTGAACACTTGTATCATAAATAACTATTACATACGTTTTCTGGATTTCTTACTGGCGAAGCTATTTATAATATCAGTAAAATCAGGCTCACTAGTTAAGTCATGGTTTATTGATAGCACAGATAAATTATTAAGTCCTTCTTGGCTTATGGCATTTCGTAAATATGTTTTTGTCCTTTTTAAAGTATAAAATGATCTTTCCCCTGACGCATTTGTTATTGGTAGAGTCAGAAAAATTTTTAATGCAATTTCCACATTAGGAAACATGGTTATAACATGTTTTTCCCTGATAAATACTAACATGTCTCTAACATTAACGACATTTTCTATATTTTCAACAAAATATTTGAATTCAATACATTCCTCAGCAAAACATTCATCCAAATCGTTTGAATATTCAGCTTGCAAATTATTTGAATTATTTCTTATGTCGTTGTCATTCATAATCTTAAGATTATTTAAAAACGAGAACTTTTTTTCTATTTCTACGTAAGCCATCAATCGCTTCTTTAATTCTTGATCTAGCCTATCAATAACAGCAAGAAAAACATTTATTCTCATATCACTTTTGCCGTCGAAGTTAGTTTCATTTTCATGAGTTTCGTCAAATTGAAGCTTTCTCTTAAGTATCCTTTTTTGATCTTTATTATATTCCATAATTTTGGATAGTTGTTTGCCCCTTTCTTCGTATTTATCAAACTGGTCTTGATCTCGTAATGATTTAAGATAACCAATCAATGATTCAAAAATTGCAATCGTTGTTGATAAATCAATATCAACGGTTTGTAAAGTCTTACTGGCTTTATCACATTTCTCTAAAACATCCGACCAAAACGATGTTAAAATTCCCGTCTCTAACGAATTAAATTTACCTAACAATCCCATAGCTTCTGCTTGTACGGAAGGTTTTTCATTTTTGCTATGGGCTATTTCTTCTACACTTTTCCGAAATGTGTTATATGAGACAGATAAAGCTTTACACGCATCAGCACGAGCCGACCAGCGTGTAGTAGACAAAGATTTAGGTATTAACTGATTGAAAATTATGATTTCACCCTGTCTTACTGTCAAATCTTCATTTACATTAGTTTTCAAAATATTCCATCTGTTGGTAGAAGAAGAAAAAAGTTGAATATTTGTTGGACGAACATGAAATATTCAGTTGCCATGTAGCAGGATTCTGCTGCTGCAGCTCCAACTAAGTTTAAGGAGTGTGCAGCACAGGGAACAAATAACGCAAGATCGTTATGTTTCTTTATGCGAGCCTGAAGTCCAGTGTATAAACCTGCCATATTAGAAGCATTGTCGTACGATTGACCTCTGCAATTCTTAATATCTACTTTTAATTCACTAAGCATGTCGAGTACACATTTTTCCATATCAGCACTTTTATGCCCGCAATTACTAATAAATTTTACAAATCGTTCGTTTGGAATACCCTTTTCATTTACATAACGGACAATGAAAGTTAGTTGATCAGTGTGAGTAATATCTGGCGTAGAATCGACACTTACGGCATAGTATTTGTTTCGATGCAATTCTTTGACAATTTCATTTATTACTGAATTTCCCATTAAATGAATTAATTCATTATATGTGGTTTTCGATAAATAGGAAACACCACCTGTACCTACACTGCCATATTTTTCCATGTGATTTCTTAAGAATGAATCATATTCAGATAAAAGTTCCAATAAGCCCAAAAAATTTCCATTATTTGGAGAACCTATTTTTTCTTCAGTACCTCTAAAGGCAAGTTCCCGTGTTGCCAAAAACTTCGTTACACTTATTACACGCCGCAAAACCTCCTTCCAATAATCTCGTTCAGCCAAATATTGCCGATGTAATTCTGTGTCTATTTTTCCTGAGCTTTGAATTCTCATTATATATGCCTTTGCATTGTTTTTGTGTTCCGTAGATTTTTCGTGAGAATCTATACGAATGTGATTTTTCCAGTCGTTAAATCCCGATACAAATGCATTTTCACTACTTATGTCAAATAATTTGCAGTACATACAAAATACTTTTCCTGTCGTCTCAGAATATAATAACCAGTCTCTTCTATGACGTTCCCCATTAAAACAATTCGAGAAAAATATTTGTCTATTCGCGTAACGATTAAATTTACCGTAATTTCGCGCAGAAGTAGTAAAATCTAACTCATCAATATTTTGCTGTGGTGGATTTTTTAGAATTGAATCAATAATTAAGTTTTTATCTGTTATATGCCACTCTGCTGGGTCGTTTCCGATATTGAAGTCCTCCACTGATTTACTGATTTGTAATTCGTCTTGAACAATTAATGTCTCGGTTTTAGAAGAGGAAGCAGTAGCAATTTCATGTTTTTCTCCATTTTTTTCTAACGATGCAGTTTGGGTCTTTTGCGGTGATAGTAAACTTGATTCTTCATTAACAATTATAATATTTGTCGTTTGAGTATCAGTATCAGCATCACAAGCATTAGCCGTTAAAGTTAAGGCCTGTTCTTTAATGGAAGATTTCTCTAAGGATTTCTCCGCTGTAACTAAATTAATTTAATAATATAATATTATATGGACAATTACTTTAAAGTTTTTATAATATACCTTCTTGTTTAGAAAAAAAACTGTTTATTTTCTTTGTATTTTGCAATATATGGTCAATTTTTTCTTTTTTCTCCCTCTCGATTTTTCTTCTTTTGGCACCACTTAATTTTGTACTCATTTTCAGTCACTACACAACTACACTATTGACAAACTCAGCACTCAGCTCAGCTATATAAAACAAACTAAAAGTAGCAAAGTATGTACTTCAATTATACCGAAAACTAGTGGGTTTTTAAGGCATGTAGTTGTCAAATAACGAAATAACAAAATATGTTCAGCGTCAGTCTATTTACATACCATCTGTTCGTGAATGATAATGCAATAAAACTGGTTGTTGCTGCGAGCGATTTTTCGCTGTGACAAGGTAACCAAGTGTACTGCGTGCCTCGCAGTTGTGCAAATGTTCTCCGTATACAAAAATTTATTATTTTTTGTTTGTCGCCGGCGCCCCCCTAAACTGTCGGCGCCCCTAGGCAGTTGCCTATACTGCCTTACGGGTAATCCGGCCCTGGCTGTCGCTGATTTTGGTCTACTTGGTATCTGTGATTTTTAATGATGCCTATTTCTTAAATATTCTCAAAATTTTACTTACACAAGATTGTGTTGTTATTGGCGGTCTGTTAGAAAGTGTAGAATTCTGCTTGAGCTCGCTTTCTGTCACCATACCCAAATATCATTAAAACTTACTTCAATACGTTGCTTTTAAGTTAATTGTGCCATAATAATTAAATTTGAATAAATAACCAACAAAATGAAAATTTGCACTAAACTTGAATAACAAAGCTAAATGACTTTCAATGATAATGTTTTATTACAACAATTTATACAAATAGTGATAAAGTTCTTGCTTATAAATCAAAAAAGTGTTTACTGATGTAAGTGAAAAAACTAAAAAGTTTAAAGAAATTTTAACACCTTCGACAAATTTTTTTGTTAATAATTATTGTAAGGTTGTTTTCACGCGCGGCAATATATTGCTTTCAATGGAAAGTCGCAGTGTTGCTGTGAATTAAAAATACATGCTTTTAAATCAACAATTTTCACTATATGCACGATGCAATAAAAACTATGGTGAGGATGGTGCTAGATCGTGGATACAATACTGATATTAGATTAGGTTAGGTTTTTGTAAGTGGGTCCTTGTAGACCCTCTACTGCGGCCATCTACAGACCTATTGTGGCTTACTCCTAATTATATTTCTGGCAGCAATTGCCCTTTGCCAGATATTGAGAATCGGATCCTTTCTACAGCGGGATAGGTGCATAAGAGGTGGTTTGCCTTCTGATCATCCACCAGGCATAGGCGGCAATCGGCATTTTCTGCTAGGGCGAGTTTATGCAAATGATAGTTTAATCGGTAATGCCCGGTATAAAGGCCTATTAGGGTTTTCAGGTTTACTCTGTTTAACTCTAAAAATTTCTTAGCTCTTGATTTTAAAGTATATTTTGTAAAGGACTTCGAATGAACTAATCCTAATACCTGCTGATAATACACTTTTTTTATCGTCGCGATTTCTGTCGCCAATACAAGTATATGCCTATTTTCAGACGAGTCAAAACAAATTGTCGCAATTTAGTTAGTATCAGTCTAGCGGTGTTGTAAAAAGTGTGCAAGATAGGCACAAAAATTGATATATACCTATGATCCCTTAGATTTTATTGAATTAGTGGAACAAAGACCTTGTATCTGGAATAAGTCCCTAGATGACTACATATGCAAAATGAAGAAAGGAAGAGCATGGAAAGATATTTAAAATTAGTTGATCTCTCTTGTTTCTCTCCATGAGAGTTCACAACATACTACACCAACAACGGATAATTTTGTTTATTTTCATTTTATTTGGCTACATTTATGGTAGCTAATAATCGTGCTGTGTAAAAAAGTGTTTAAAAATTTCAAGAATCACGCGACTTTTTATTGCCAGCAGACCTGTGTAAAAACAGCATAATGCTATAAATTGTTACTGGTTAAAGACTTGAACTTATGTTTAGAATTAGCATTTTAATGTTTATGTTTAATCCATTTCCTTGAAATAATATCATATGTAACACTATCAAAAATACATTGTACTATACGGAGAAAAATGTTCTTTCCAGAACTATCACAAGAAGTAGTTGCCATTAAAAAAACGGTTGTCATAGCAACGTAACGGCTAAATGGAAACATTTTTAAAGGCACTCAAAAGTGTGTTGAACTACTTGACACAACTTTTTTTAATGACATTTTTTTTTTGAAAAATTGCTACTTAAAAAGTTATATGCAATATTCCACCCTTTTTACACACTCTGTTTAAACATACGTGAGTTTTGAGACGCCACTGTAATCACAAACAAAATTTAGACCACAGAAAAGAGGAGAAAATTAAACACTAGGAGAAACACAAGGAAACAGAATTAATTGCATTATAAAATTTTAAATTTTAAAATATTAGAATAATCCAATCCTCTTCGTTTCTAAAAGGTTGAAACCGAAAGCCAGTATTGTAAGAAATATATTTCTATTATTCTATCACGGAAATAGTCATTGCAAATAGTACATTACAATCATAGCCCAAAAAGTAAGGACGTTGAAGACATATACATTCTATTGTCTATATTAATTATTTTATTTGTGGCATCCTACAATGTTTCCCTACACATTCTTTGAGTATTAAACAAACTTCTGCGACAAAAGGATTAGTCAGAGGTTGATTTCTGAAATATGTTTTTGCTAATCCAAAAAATGTCTCACTTAAAAAAAATATATATATTAACATGAAAATGAAACAGTTACACGTAATAGTTGACATAAGAGATCATTCTTTACCGATCCCTTATATCACTTTTGGTCGACAAAACAGTATCTGATAACAATTAAAAATGATTAATCCAGTATTCTTTGGAAGTAAGAATCTGACATCTGTCAGTTTAATTTTATTAAATTTGGATTAAAACATTTTTTTGAGACTAGTAAGAACGGGAGTTCGCCCTGGAAATTAACAGCTCGCCCAGTAAAGAATAACTTTCCGGTCTTGTTACGTAAAAACTATTAGTTATTGTTTATTGGGCGAGCTCCATAAAGACAATTTCCGTGTGTGTTACACAATATTTTTTCTGCAACTATTGCTAGTCTCAAACGGTTGCGGAAAAATATTTTATATTAGAAAAGTTGACGTCTGGAAAAACAATCTAATTCCATTCTCAAAACTATTTAAAGGAAAATCGCTTTGGTAATAGATTGACTTTTGCGGTAATCTCAAATGACAGTTTTTTATTTTATGGATTTCCATAAACACGTAAGATATCGTATTATATTGATGTTTCTATTAAGTCTGGGAATCGAATAAGAATAATTCGAATATCCGAATATTTGGTTATTCAAATTCGAATTAAGTCTAATTCAAATATTCGAATACTCGAATATACTCGATATTCGAATATAGTCGAATAATCGATATTTTCGAATATCGAGTATTAAAATATGTTCAAATTTTCAGTCAAATATAAATAATTTTCAGTCGAATATGAATAATTCGAAAATCGAATATTTGGGTATTCAAATTCGAATAATCGAATATTCTCGAATAATCGAATATAGTCGAATAATCGATATATTTGAATATCGGGTATTTAAATATGTTCAAATTTTCAAGTAGGTAGGTTATGTACCCATTCTAAAATATAAATGTCCAAATGCTCAAATACTCAACCAGTGTATTCACTATCAATTAATTTCAATGTCAATAATATATATTGTTGTACTTTATATTAGTAGCAGTTTTAGGTTAGTTTGCTTAGTTTGTGTAGTTTCTCTAGTTTCTTTAGTTTGTATGTAGTTTATGTAGTTCACGTATTAATTATTAAATCAATTATATGTGTCCAATTCCCGCAAATTTTATTTAAATTTTTTTGTTGTTCAAAATATAAAACCGCATTAATTTTTAATAACCCTAATTAAAAAGAATGCACTAAAAAGTAAAAACTCTAATATGTACCAAAATATTCATACCTATTTGATTAATCAAATCATAATAATACAATAATATACTCGAATAGTTCGATTATTCGAATAGGTCGATTATTCGGTTCATTCAAATAATCGAATAGTTAGATTATTCAATTAATTGAAATATTCGAATAATTCGAAAATTCGAATATTTTTTCGAACGAATATTCGAATACCAAATTCTGGAAAATTCCCAGCCTTAGTTTCTACTTACCTCGTCTCTCAGAATTGTTGACCAGTTACTACAAAAATTTACAGAATAATTAGGTACACGTTTATTCCATTCATCGTTTAATAAAATAATAGCAGATTCTTTGAGTTTCCTTCTTGTGTTCATACACTTTTTTTCAAAATTTTTGCAAAATTCCGTTTAATAATATGGTTATTCCACGAGTGTTCATATAATTTTGAACATCAATATCAACAGCGCTATTTTGAATCCTATTCAAAAATGGTTTTTGTGAGTTTTAGGGCTCTGAAAGATGTATCATCTTATGGATTTTTGATAAATTCATGTGCAAAAGCTTAACCATTACAATAAAAAAAAATCCTCAAAATACAGAAATAATAAGCGTTTTGCTTATCAAAAATGTTATTGATTATTATTATTGTTAAATTTATAGATTTTCGTTACTGTGATTATTTTCTAATCCTTAATATGCGGAATCATTTTTCGTTAAAAGATATATTTATTTATTTAATTTCGAGATTTTAGTATAGAATTGATGTTTACAGTCGTCTCCTCCCAGGTGGAGATAAATATCCAAAAAACTATCGTTTATTAAATAGAAGTCGTCAATCACAAAAAAACTAGCTCTGTATAGTAGTGGGCTAGAGCGTTGTGACAAACGTAGCTAGTTTACTGTATATCGACTCTCGAGTTCAAATTCCGGTTTAGATTCAACAAAGTCGAAGGGATTGGTTTTATGTCCACGTTTTTTCAACTCTGTAACCCCCGCCCATGCAGCTCCGGCTTTGAATTTGGGGGTTGTCTAATTTATGTGGTGTGTTATATTTTTTATGTTTTTTAGTATACAATGTTTTTATACGTGCCGATTTCAGGGTGGACCATTCACTTGCTCCGTGTTCGATCCAAATGGTGTCCATGTATCAGGGCTGGAGGGGGCCCTTCCACTAGTTCCCCACAGCATAGATTTAGATTGTAGAGCTGTTGGAGTTCCTGGAGAAGTCTTCGCGGATATAGTACACGATAAGAGATCAGTCCATTGCCATGTAGAGAAACTTGATAGTTTTCATTATAGAATACATTTCACTCCAAAAGATGCTGGAAAACATAGAGTAATTTATTTAAATTACAATTTGCATAAGGAAAACTATATTTTTATACGTTTCAGGTGTACTTGTACTTTAATGGGTATGATGTAAAGGGGTCGCCTTTTATGATGCGCGTTGGAACCCAAAAACGCATTAAATCGTCAAGCAGTAGTCCTAACGCAACATACAGGGCCAGTCCTACAAATCGTTTCTCTAGTTCGAGTCCAATCAACTCTAGTTTAAACACTTCTAAGAATACTAGTTACAACAGGTATTATTTTTAGTTTAAGAGGAGCACTTCTGCCGCAGCCGCTCTTTTGGCGTTAGCGTCGAATAAAAATGATTTAATTCTAATTGTGTTTGAAAAAAATTCCATCAGATGTCAATTTATAGCTAGTATGAGAACCAGTTTATACAGTGTTAAATAACGATATTGAACACGCTATGGCATCACGGTAACCTAAAAGTATAATTATATAAATAAAATCAGTTTTCACTTTGCATGAAGCCCTATAATAAAAAATATTAACTACATGCATTCAGATATCTACAGATTGGTTTCTTTATTTATAAAACATGTTTCCAATGCTGACGCTTTATTTTATTAGAGTGACACAGTGACACTTTTTTAAATGGAATTTCTGCAATATGACACTGAATAACACCGATTTGATACACTTTTCATTTTATAGAATGAAAGTTACTAATAGTTTTTCACTATATTATGTTTTCTCACAACCTCAAAAGAATACCTAAGACGTTATTTGAAGAATTTAACATTAACAAAAATAATTCTAGACTACAGTCCTGTTCATTTAATGCATTACGCTTTCACAATTCAACATTCCTTATTTTCGTTGACGGCATCTTTGTTTATCTACACTAAATTGCAATATTTGACAAAAATGAACATAGCTAATTCCACTTCTGTCATTTTTTTCTCATTAAGAACTATCAAAAAGACGGTCATGCATCTAGCCGCTCGTTTGCTGAGTAGTTAAGAAGTAAGAAACAGAAAATGTAACTGATTAAAATATCTGATGTGGCCAGCACATAACTTTCTTATACCAGTATATATCATCCTGATCTAAAAAAATCATTCTATTTAATTCTTCACTTACCTCAATTAAATTTAAATAGCGTACCTTTCATTAAAATTTTTAAATAATTATTTTATCACCGTCATTCGATACTGTCACTAATAATTCATGTCATATATTTTAATAATTTTTTGTTATTGATACTGACATTTTTGTAACTAAATTAGACCTTTCAAATGTCAAACTGTTCAATTTATCCTAACCTTATTTATGAGACCAAATGTGTAAAATATTTCAGTTTACATCAGGTTTATTTAAGTACTTAGAAAATATATTTTATTCGCTTGATATAGTAGACACGATTTATAATCCTTCATCAAGAATATATTTTTTTTGTAAAGTCAAATATAAAAAAGTTTAGGTCCCGTGGACGCCCTTTCAGCTGGCCAATTTTGCTCATCAACGAATTTTTGAAAGCTTTATCTCAAAAATTGTGGCTGCTATCGTAATACTACAGACATGCGGACAGATTTTTTCATAAAGTTATGTTTTTTCATTATAATTCATCGAGATTCGTCCAGAAATGCAACCAAATTTTTTTAATTTTTTTCCCGAAATTGTACCATTTTTTCTTCTTTCATTCATTATGCCTCTTCTGGTGGTACCACATTCACCAAATTTAATGTGTCACCTAAAATGTTGTTGACAATCTTAACTGCCAAATTTGGGAAGTCTCCCATTAGTATTTTTTGAGTTATCGCGGACACGCGGACACACACACACACACACGCGCACCGACAGACATCATTCGGAAAATAGTCAGAATGGATTCAGGAAGGTTCAAGACGTATGTATCAATCAAAATCTCGAGGTCGAAGAAAATCACTTCCTTATATTAAGTATAAGAATGTAAAAAGTGGATATTTTTACTTTTTTTATTTTTTTTAGCAACGCATTCTTTTTCTTGTATTGAAATGTCAAATAATTACATTAGATTGACTTTTGTGTTCATAATTCAAAACATATAAATATATTTTCATTTAAAATGTCTTCATTTGGCAATATATTTTTTTACTTTTAACTCGAATTTGGTGGTTTGTTAATTTGACTAAGAAATTTGGACGAGAAAATTATTAGTCAAATTAGTGAATAGCCAAAAAAAAATATCCGGCTACATCGTAACATTAAATTTAATAATAATAGCTATTATCCTTGTTTATAAAATAAGACTATTATAAAACACAATTTTAATTTCATTAAAAGGAAACTTAGCTAGTTTCCTTTTGATGGCTTATAGTGTCAAAAGCTTTAGGTACAATTCAATTCTAAAACTGTAATCAGCTGTGTGTGCGTCATCCTGGTGAAATCTTGTAGTTTGCAAGGGTTTAATCAAATATGATAAATTTAACTACTAAATAAAAGTGGGCATTGAATTTTGTTGTACACCTTTAGAAAACCTTTTGTCACCTAATGGTATGTTTTAAGCAATATTCCTATTTTTGAAAAAATGAGATTTTAAACTGAAGAAAGCCGTAATTTCTTGTTAATTACTAAACATTTTGTAACCCATTTAAATCCTAAATCCTTCCAACTTGATATCGGCTATGAACTTAATTTCTTTAAATTTATTTTTATCTTTAAAAAAATTACTAGTTGCGCCACCTAGTATGCATGTGTAGGAAGTGCCCCTTTTAATAACATGCTATTATAATTATTATTTGTAATACTTCCTTACATTCACCATGCTTAACA
>JANEYF010002292.1:0-54191 GCA_029963845.1 Rhamnusium bicolor
CTCTGGTGACAGCCTACCGACTGTTATACGAGGTGTTGGTCATCAATCCAAATCCTAGACACCGATCGAGTATTGAGGCGCTTCACTGATCGAATACCGGAAATGAAACAGAAAAACATGCCGCATCCTCTGTCTAATGATGATAAGGGACCAGCTACTTTACATCCTCATTCGAAGGATGGTATATCACTTAAATAACCCTCGCCTAAGTTTGCATAATTTCTGCGTATATGTTGATATACAAACCGTTATAAAACGGAACAAGGTCACCCAATTTCACTTGAGTTACCATCAAATTACTGACTATGACTACCGTTATTTAACTTTTCGTATCGAAATACGAGTATATTAATGTAGATCTACGCTCGCCCCCAGGTAATCGGTTACACACTTAGGTATTAAAAGTATGTAAAAGTAGGACCCTATATTATTTATTAACAACCACATTTTGTGACGTTTGTTATATTTGAAGGTTATAGACTTTACAGCTATACAAAATTGGTAAATGAAGTGAAGTAAAAGTTTATTTCATCCAAACTATATCACTATTGGTTAAATTGGTAAACTAAGAATATATTTGGGTCATGACAGAGAATAATGGACAACGAAAAACATATTTTTTTATTCAATTTTATTTGAAAATTATAAGGTGGTTGATATCAGGGCCTCTACGGTTATTTGGAATGTGAGGAGTATATGGGTATAATAAGCATATGTCTGGATATGACAAGTCATGACAGAAAATAGTGGACAACGAAAAGAATGTTTTTTATTCAATTTTATTTGAAAATTATGAAGTCCATATTATGGCCCCTACGGTAATTTGGAATGGGGGGAGCATATGGCAAACTAGGCATACGTCTGGAGATCACAAGCCATGACAGGGAATAATGGACAACGAAAAGAATATTTTTTTTATTCAATTTTATTTGAAAATTATGAAGTCGATATTATGGCCCCTATGGAAATTTAGAATGTGGGGAGTATATGGCAAACTACGCATATATCTGGGTATCTCAAGCCATGACAGAGAATAGTGGACAGCGAAAAGCATATTTTTTATTAAATTTTATTTGAAAATTGTGAAATGGTCGATATCATGGCCCCTACGGTTATTTGGAATATGGGCAGCATATGGTAAACTAAGTATATGTCTGGATATCACAAGCCAAGACAGAGAATAGTGGACAAGCATATTTTTTATTCAATTTTATTTGAAAATTATGAAATGGCCTATATTATGGCCCCTATGGTTATATGGAATATGGGGAGCATATGGTAAACTATGCATATGTCTGTGTATCACAAGCCATAACAGAGAATAGCGAACAACGAAAAGCATATTTTTTATTCAATTTTATTTGAAAATTATGAAGTGGTCGATATTATGGCCCACGGTTATTTGGAATATGGGCAGCATATGATAAACTAAGTATATGTCTGGGTATCACAAGCCATGACAGAGAAAGTGGACAACGAATACTATATTTTTTATTCAATTTTATTTGAAAATTGTGAAATGGTCGATATCATAACCTCTACTGTTATTTGGAATATGGGCAGCATATGGTAAACTAAATATATGTCTGGGTATCACAAGCCATGACAGAGAATAGTGGCCAACGAAATGCATATTACTGTTTATTCAATTTTATTTGAAAATTATATAACGGTCGATATCATGGCCCTACAGTTATTTGGAATATGGGTAGCAAATAGAACACTAAGTATATGTCTGGTTATCACAAGCCATGACAGCGAATAGTGGACAACGAAAAGCATGTTTTTTTATTAAATTTTATTGAAAATTGTGAAATGGTCGATATCATGACCCCTACGGTTATTTGGAATATGGGCAGCATAAGGTAAACTAAGTATATATCTGGATGTCACAAACCATGACAGAGAATAGTGGACAACGAAAGACATTTATTTTTAATTCTATCAAATGTTTTAATAATGGTTGATATCTCGGCCCGTTCTTTTATTATAATGCAGTTAAAATAAGTATAAGTTTTCTTATTCGAAACCGTTGGACAGGACAACCGAAACCATATTTTTCATTAATTTTCAAATAGAAAATTATATAATAATTATCACGACTGCTACAGTGGTTTTTAAAATGTAATGTAAATAGTGAACGCAGTAAATAGGTATACATTTTTTTGTTAGTACCTGCAAAACTAAAGTGACAGTTTTGAACAAAAATTAAGCTAAAACTGTTATTTTGAATTTTTAACAACTATTTATTTGGGCGACTGTAAAAAAGTGTTCTTAAATAAAAGCAAATCTAAATCGGAAGCCAACTTCAGGGATGTGTGCAGATGGTAACTCATTACAACGCATAGAACGAGAACGTCTACTACTGAAAATATAACGCGTCCCAATATAGTGCCTTAAGGCTTAAGGAACACAACTCAATACTTGCTGCCTGGACGAAATATTGTCTGTGCTATTTTAACAAACTGAATTCTATGTAAATAATCCTGAATCCGCCTCAAAATAATCTGTTCCACTATAATATATTTTAATTAGGAAATGAATGAATCATATTAACGGTATCGATGCTCTGCTTTGACTGTAATATCAAGTTATATATCCATGGCATTACTATATTATCACTTATAATTCTCACCATTGCCACATATTAAGGACTTGAGTAAACTGAGGAAAGAATTATCTAGATATATTTTAGTGGACATTTCCACTTCTCTCACTTGCTTTGAATAAAACTTTGGTAAAATATTTATACGGTGTAAATCATCATAATGGAAAGGTCCATCATTCTTTGGAATAAGCAAAATAGCAGCTACTTCCCCTACGTTTGGAAATATGTCGGTATTCAATGAATAATTGACGATATGAGTTGAAACATTGATATAATCTAGGGGAATTAATTTTACGACTTCAACATGTTAATATCATCCATTCTGTAAGCTCTTGATCTTTCTAATCTAACGCAATCTTCCTATAAATATATTTTCCCGTTAACTTTTCAAACTGAAAAGATATTTATTTTATTATTTTCATAAATATATCAATATATCATCAACAACTGCATTATCCGCCAAATTCTATATTTCCTATACCTATACCATAAAGTTCTTTTATATTTCGAATGGGTAGAAAAGTTTTATATTGAAATTTATTACAGAAACGTTTATTTTTTTAAAGGCAGCTTGTATTCCGTCTATGAATTGTTTTGTAAAATACGTTCAGGTATAATAACAAATTTCTGAGCATCAGAAAGCTTTTACATTTCTACACTAATTTGATCAACTTGTCCAGGTAATAAACGTATCGGGATTGTTAGTTTGTAATGTAATTACTGAACTAATCTGCGTTCAGCCCGCATATTGTTCACTAAGTAAAATAATAGATTGTGGAGTGATCGTGACCCACTTTCAATAACCAATTACATACCGCTGAAATGGGAATTAGGATGCCCGGAAATAGTTACATGGGAAGGAAGCTAAAAGTGAACAAGGAATAAGCGTCCATAACCGTAACCTACTTTCATATTTGCACCGGAGATGCACTTGTACATTCTACTCATCTTTTAAAATTCAAATTAGGAGATATTAAATTCCTGAAACTTTCTGAAATGTTCTATTAAATCGTTTTAGATATCAATTTCCGTTCAGTAATAAGTAAGGCTGGTTTCTTTAGTACATTATCATGGGCGTGGACGCCATAAATAAGCAACTGCTTATAAGTTATAATTATAGATATAATATTATATTATAAACACCTAATGAATATTCACAAACATATAAGCCATTAGCGCCTGTATTTGTATGCTGTAACATCAGTCTCATAACGATTTTTTTCTAAACTTTCTTTCGTCGTTCAAAGGGATTGAGGCTTTTGCACATGGTAGTTGGCTGCCAAACAGAGGGTGTAGGGGTGTTTTCCATTTTTTCGATATCTGTACTTTTTGGTTTTGTCAGTTTATGCTTTACATATTTAGCATCTATTTGAACTTTTCTTTTTCTCTGTTTTTTGGCCTTACAAACAAAGTGTTTTAGCCACGAACTTTTGAGTTGTGAAATTAATATCAATAACATAATATCTATATTTTAGCATTCACACATACACACACCGACACTCGCACGCACACACTCCAGTCGTAAATATCTAAGGAAATAGGTACTAGGAAATTAGACGAGGACACGCTTCTCGCCCAAGGGTCTTTCAAGATATTTAACTAGGCATACAGAGGTAGACCATGGTTTAAAGGAATTAATAAACAAAGGGCTAGAACAAATGTTTTAGGGAAACATACTTAAATATCTATTCTGGACTCAAAAAAGACGGTAGTAAGATCCTTCATTAAGTTAAAATCTGCAAGGTTTAATATGTGAGGTAACCATATTGGAGGATTAAACCCATTGTCATAGAGGCATTTAAGATAGTTTTTTGACCTTGTCTCTGTTAACGGGCAGTTGAATACATAATGGTTTACGTCACCAATTTAACCGCATGAACACGATGGATCTTCACGTATTCCTATTTTAAAAAGATGGCGGGGAATTTGTGATGGTTGAATTTTATTCTGCTGACAGTAGATATAATTTTTCTGCTAAGGTGACAATTTTTATACCAGTGTGACCTTGGGATTTTAGGGTGTATTTTAAAGTAGTGTGTCTTGCTTTGTTCACCATATTTTTGCCATTGCATGTTCCATAGCAAATCGCCACATGGGTGAATTGTTCAGAGATTGCCCATTCCACTGCATGTAAAATGGCAACTGCCTCTGCCAAAAAAAATTTTAAAACAAGTATTTGACAATTTGCAAATTGAGGTTATTAATAAATACCTTAAGAAAGACAATTTATCAGGATATATTATTATTCAAGTAGATCCAAGACTGTTTTCTATATTTATCGAAAAAAAATAAACTATTTATTGAATTAATGATTGTGAGAATGAAACAACTTGCGGAAAATGTGCAGGATCCCATCGTACTAGTGAATGCGAGTCTAGTGCACGTAAATGTATAAACTGCAGCATAAGAAATGGAAGTTTTGATACTAAATTAGATGTTAATCATTATATAAATGATTCCGATTGTCCATGTTATCGATTAATTCGTGAACAAGAGAAAAGTAGAAGAAATATCCCTAACAGAACACTAGGCATATTAAGTAGATGTAAATAAATTAAAGAAATTTTAAACGCACACAAAAAACTAATGGCAGTAAAAGAAAACAGAAACTGACTGCTAAAAACATACTGTTGTTTTAGGTTAAGCTAATGGTCAATCACGATAGGTATGCACATAAATGTACTGTGTTTGAGAAAGCATGCATATAACATTTTTATCAATATTATATTTCATTATTTTTTTGTAAACAATATAAATTTTATTATCCTTATGAAGTTATGATAAAACACCAGTATTTGTAGGACATCACAATTTTTTGTAAATTATACAAACTTGTATAATATATAGAAGCAATACAACATAATGAACATGTTAAAAATAGTGGGCACAAATACGAAAGTAGGACAACATTTTGTTATAAGACAAGGTTCATTTTTAAATCTCATCTAGTTATATAACTATACTACAAGTTTGGTTGACTGGGTATATAAATAAAGATTTATTTTCAAAACATTATATTGAAATGGAATGAGCCCTTTCATAACTATTAAAATATAATGTAAAATAATTTCTTATATCCCTAGCTTATTCTGTTGAACTATTACGTTTCTTATTTTTATTTAAATTCGCATTTACATTTATATTTTCTGTTGGACAACACCTTTCTTTATCAATTATTATATTGTGCAAAAATGACGGTTTGTATTAAGGAATTTTCCAATAATAACTATTATTGTGATTTCACAACATGTATTTACTTACTGCCTAAAAATAGGAGTTTTTTTTATCTAAAATTTTTTGTTGACATGAAAAAATGAGCCTTACGGGTTCCTAATTGCCTTATTTATATCTTTATAATATGTTATTTTTCTATAAAACAACTGTATTTTAAAATGAAATTAAAGTTTACAGAAAATGACAGGAAATACAAAACGCAGAAATACCGTGTATAAGTTAGGGAGGACGATTAGAAATTAAATAAGAATAACTAAAAACAACACACGCTTAAAGGGGATTTATTTTCAAAGAACCCCTACATGTAACCATGGTCACTAATGGTCACAAATAGATTTAATTATAACAAAAATTAATATTCTTTTATAGTTTACACAGAAATTAAATAGGATATTCAAGAAGGTTTCCATAATATGATAA
Source organism: Rhamnusium bicolor (assembly GCA_029963845.1). NCBI lineage: Eukaryota > Metazoa > Arthropoda > Insecta > Coleoptera > Cerambycidae > Rhamnusium > Rhamnusium bicolor. Next base: position 6,263 of record JANEYF010002292.1, read on the forward strand.
ACTAAGGCGTTCTCAACATTTTCATACACTACTTACAATTAAATTTTCACTCTTGCCAGAAATAAAAACGCATTCTCTACATTTTTAATGACCATATCTCATGAAACGTTTTTTGCAAAATACTAAATTAACGTACTTGAAGATGGTATAAAAAATCCCTGATACGTAGAAGTTGCGCGTGCAGTAATCCAAAAATAATTAAATGTTTTTTTAACTCCTTCCCATTTCTGCATTTCTGCATTGTTCATAAATAGTTCAACATACTTGAAGATTGTATTTTTTTCTGCAAAACCCTTTCATTTAGTCTTAATAGATATGCCAATAAATATTGCTTGGATCCATGATACAATAAATTGTTATGTTTATTTGTATCATGGCTTAGATCCCATGTTCCAGTACCAATATATATCCCCACATAGCACACATCGTCCAATGGACATCCGTGTTTGGTCCTTATCTCGTTCAAATATCCGAGGACTTTTATTGAACACACATCCCACTAAACATTAAACATCACATACCGTTCACACAATGCAGATTTTCTTCATAAAAAAGTCCGTCTAAAAATATATTAATTATAACATCGGAGAGCGATTAATCTGTACTTACTTCTTTATTAGAGTTCCCTCGCACTAAGCGGCCAGGTCAGGACGGCCATGGCCATCGCGGCCAGGATATACAGGACCAAGACCGCCCAACCTCGAGCGGCTAGCAAGTGTGTACAGTCAGTAAGGAAGAAAGGATAAACGCGCACTACTCTTGAACTAGTGACTTTTAACGCGTGACAATATTTCTGTACGGATTGTACTGTACTGGCCGCTGTGTAGTCAACTGCCAGTGCGCGGACATCCATTACATTCTGTATAAACCACTGGCCGCGCGGCCAGCTGACTGTGTATGCTGTATACCACTCGTATTTCCGTTGGCCGTCGCAACTAGCTGGCTGTCGCAGCCAGTGCGCAGTGGGACATATAACTCCATACAAACCTTTGGCTGTCGCGACCTGGCCGCTTAGTGCACGGGGGCTCTTAGAACTTCGCAATCGTTTAAACAAGAATTTCATTCAATTTAAACTACATTCTACTATTTCCATTATAATAATGTGTAAATGGTTATGGTTAGTATAACAAATGTTATAAGCAGTTCATACAACGAACATTTTCTTCATAAGAATAAAGTCCATCTAAAAATATGTGAATTGTAACATCAATAGAACCACTAATCTGTACTTCTTTATTAATAATAATAATAATAATAAACTTCTTTATTCATTTAAGGTATAATAAAATACATTGAATGCGTCAGTATACATATAAATAGAATTAAAATTGTACAAGTATAAATATGTATACACACATACACATACATACATACATGCATATATACATATACACACATATACACACACACACACACACACACATATATACACGTATATATATAAAAAATAACTATAATTGTAAACACAACTTATACATGCAGATATGAACAGTCAGACAGCATACAACAGTTTATCTAGATAAGAGGAGTATTAAAGTATTCATAGACTGAATAGAAACTATGCTTTAATAGCAATCACTTAATTGTGTTCTGGAAAAGATTTAGATTTTCAATATTTTTTATTTGAGGAGGTAGATGGTTAAACAATTTGACAGGCATCACATAGGAACTATTTGATAAAAGTGCTAGTTTGTGATGAGGTAGTCTAATGTGGTTTCCGTGCCTTAAATCATACTGGGCAACTTCAGAACTTTGAGTAAATTTCTCAGGATTTTTTTTGACAAACGCAACACATTTAAAAATATATAATGAAATCACTGTTAGTATATTCATACCTTTGAAGAGATTTTTGCAAGAATATGATCTGGGTTTGAAACACATCGTTCTTATGATTTTCTTCTGCATAATAAGTACATCATTTATTCTATTTGAGTTACCCCAGTTTATAATACCATAGTTGAGAATAGAATTTACGTAGGCATAGTAGTACGTTAGCAATGTGTGTTTGTTAACAAATTTCCTCATTTGCCAAATTGAAAAACAATAACATGACAACCTCTTTATGATATACTCTATTTGAGAATGCCATGATAGGTTGTAGTCAATTTGCAAGCCTAGGAATTTTATACTAGGACTCTGTATTAACGATTTTTCAGATGATTTGACTAAGATACTACAATTATTTTCTCTTACTGAAAATGAAACTAAATGTGTTTTAGTTATGTTTAGTAACAGACCATTATTGTTGCAGTAGGATTCCATATTTTCGGTACCCTTACTAGCTAATTGACTGAGGCACGTAAAGTCGTTAGCTGATAGCTGTATCATTCAGCTTTTTGCCTTGGATACTATTAATGTCTACATAGGTAACACACCCTTTAGTAAATCTTTCGAATTTACATATAAATTCTTTTAATTTTGTGTTATATTTGTAGGCATGCCTATTTTTGCTCGTATAATATGGTACAGAAGTGATTATCACATTCGTGTGTGCACATTTTTTAAGCTGATTACAGATATAACGAAAGGATGGAGTTATACCCTTGTCAATATCATTTCTTCCTGCTATTATTATAACATAGTCGTCAGAAGTAAATGAGTGTGTTAATAGATCTAAGCTTTCTGTGACTTGTTCAAATAAAGCTCCTGGCTTCTTAATAGATAATACGCTGTACACATTCATGTCTAGTTTTTTTGTTAATAGTGCACCTGTTTTAGTTCCAACTTCATCACATAATAGTAACACTTTTCTTTTGTTGGTGTTTTTAATAGCCTCGGTTCTTGGAAAGCTTATGTGAGCGCCTCTGGTTTCATTTAATTCCACATGTTGCACTTCTTTGTCAGAAGACAACGATTTACCTACGTTAGTCATAGTGTTAGTTAGTGTGGATACATCTTTACATTTTTTAATTGTTTGTGTACCGGTTGATTTGGTTTTTATGTTCTCTTGTACTTTAATAGATTGTTTTAGTTCCTTTATATATTTATTCAACTCATTAATAATTCCTTTTTGTTTTTCTAGGATGTCATTTAATTCCTCTTCCCTAGTTAAAGCTTCTTTTAGAAACTCATCATTTTCTTTTTTCATTTTTAGAATATACTTTTGTTTCATATCACTTTCCTCTACAAGTTCATGGATAGTTTTTTCTAGATACTCTACTTCACTGCTGTTACCAGGATCCTCTATGTTGTCGTCACAACAGTTAATCTTATTATTTTCAATAAAGCGAATTTTATTTTTAAGTTCGGTATACAACATTTGTGATAAACTTCATGACATTTTATGCATACATAGTGAGTGAAGACTTTCGATTTACAACATTTGTAGTAAATCATTTTTGAGCTTTGGAGATAATATTAATTTAGGGTCAATTAATTTTGCAAGGCCACTGAGTATATTTATGCATTATTTTTAAGTTTCTTATACTTTTACTCCTTTTATTTGCTGTTTTTAAATTGTGTTGATATATATCTATTGGTTTTTAGAGTTTTTTTTTTACTACTAGTCACTTTATATTTTATAAATCAACTTATTTAAATAATTTGTTTATTATGATTGTTAACATAATAACACTTACACCACTAAACTGTACTTATCACTTATCACATCTAATATTATAGAATGGTATTTCGTTTTTTTTTTTATTTCTGCAATTTAAGGCGGAATTCCGTTGTAAAGATCGAGCTAACACACTCTCTATGCAGAAATGTGTCAAGTTTTAGAACGTCCTTTGAACAAGGACTTAATTCGGTTTAAATGACATTCTACTATATCCGTTAAAATAATGTAAATTGTTATGATTAGGTCAACGTATGTTACAAGCATACAACGAGGTTGCTTTACATAACTCCGCTATTTTTTCAAGACCAGCTCGTGGACGAACGGACAACATACTGTTGTCCGCCATTGTGATGTTGACAAAAATGCGAATTTAGGAGAGTTTGGCCATTCTAACTATGCTACTTTTAATTTAAAACCTCTAAGTTAATAATTACACCATTGTGCGTTGACATTTAAATCGCTCAAATTCGTGTATCCGTGAAAAAAAGACTTTTTTTCTAAAAACTCATCCATTTGAGGGCGCGCTTATTTTTTCGGTCTACAATGTCCATATTTTACAATGAACTGGTCCGAGCGTTGAAAAAAATTGGTACCACAAAGCTCTTAAAATCTATCTAAAACATCACAATAAAACACAGAAAATGAAATTTTACAGATGATATTTTACAAGTTGTTGGCTGTTAAACTATAAATTATTTCTTCAATAAAAAAACAGAAAAAACTTTATTTCCTATTCTTATTTTTAGAAAACTTCCAGCCAGGTACATAAACAATTTATCCTACGTTTCGTCCGAGTTTTCGAACTTTTTCAAGGTTAAAAGCTAATATAAATTTCCTATTTTAATTTCATTGTATGGGCTGGTTTTATTTTGTTTTTCATCATTTTTTATTTGCTAGGCATGTGATGTACGTATAGTTCGACGAGTTAGGCAGAGAATTCTCCAGAGATTTTCTGCCTAACTCGTTTTTTATTAAAGAAATAATTTATGAAATTTTACGTTCCATCGTTCTAAGCATATAAATATCTCTATATATAATTCGAGGTTCTAAGTTATCACTGCTGCCGTTGTCTGTTGGACTCCGCCAAACTTACGGATATCAATGTGGACCACCCAGCGACTGGAGGCATAAGGTCACCTCATCTATTTTATATCGATGACCTTAAACCTTATGCCTTCGGAGAGCGCGAACTACAAAACACTCTTAGTGTGGTCGAAGAATATATGCGGGCAATTGGTATAGAGTTCGGGCTGGACAAATGCGCAGACGTCCAGCTCAAGAGAGGACGACGCGGGGGAATCCTATGCCGATGCGTAGCTCCCAGATGGAAGCATCCTAAGACATCTGGATGCCGGAGAGAGCTATACATATCTGGGTTTGCAACAAAGGCACATCAAGGATGTAAAACAGATAAAGGATCCTCTCCGCGGAAGGTAAAGACACCAACTCCGAAAGATTTAGTCTTCAGAACTTTTGGGGAAGAACAAGGTGTCTGACTAACATGCTTTACCGTTCCGGTTCTGCTCTACTCTTTTGGAGTAGTGAAGTGGACGGTAGACGAGCTGCGCCAGTTAGATAGAAATACCCGTAAGATGATTATTCGCAGAAGCATTGAACCTAGATCGCCCGTTCCTCGTGTGTACCCAGGCCCGCGCCTAGCTCTTTTGGCTCCCTTGTGCATTTTAACAAATTTCGCACCCAATTCTTATAATGCTGATATATGGGTAAAGGTACAGGTAAAAAAATATGTAACCTAATGAAATACATGTAATAGGTTGCAATTCGTTTTTATTTTATTTTAATTTTTTTTTGCATTATACATTTTATTTGCTACCTATATTATCTTTTTACTTTTTGAGCCCTTTTGGCGCCCTCTACGCTTCAGCGCCGTCGTGCACCGCACGACTTTGACCTTATGTACGGCGCGGGCCTGTGTGTACCCTCCAACATCAACGGGGGGAGGGACAGAGGATTATTGAGTCTGGAATGTGCGCATGACAGGACAGTACTGAGTATAGCATGCAACATTTTCAGGAGCTCAAATCCCCTTGTAAAACATCACGAAACTGTAGGAGTGGGAGCAGGATTGTTTAAAGCAGCAAAAAGAGCCGCAGATGAACTCGGTCTCGCATTCTACACCACTTGCGGTGCTGATATAAACTTAGTCACTGAAGTTCAGACAAATTGCCTGAAAGCCCGAATTAGAACTACCGAACAGGATTCATTATGGTTCTGACAAGATGGTGTTTCAACACCATGATCTATCGTAGCTGCGTGTGGCGTGTAGAGGCTCCTGAAATCAACTGCAGGATCTGCTGTCAGGCGCCGGATTCGCTCATGCATACATGCATTACGAGTACTATACTACTATTTAGTATGGGGTAGACAAGACACCAGTGCTGTCTTACGTCCCCGGAGATATTGTGTTGTCGAGAATGAGAAATATCAGATTTACTGGAACTACTCGTTCCCGTCAGGCTAATCCAAGCCAACAAGCCTGACATAGTCCCGCTCGATCATCAACTCAAGGTGATGTATGTCGTCGATCTCTAGGCACCTGCGGAGAAAAACATCACCGGCCTGCCGAAAGTCAGCTGAGTGGCTGGCAGGAAAAATGCAGAAAGCGGTCATACTGAGTTCTCTCCATCTGCTTAGGGCACATGATTCTGGAATTTACAGTCACTGACCCTGCAGGATGTGCAGTGGCTGTAGATAATTTTCTGCCGCTCCTATCGTGAGGCCATGTGAGGATTGTTTAGCTTTGGGAAACCGAAATAATAATAATAATAATAATAATAATAATAATAATAATAATAATGAGTAGGGGGTGCAAAGGACCGGCAACCTCCACGTTGGTGCACCCTGGACAGGCAGAGGCAACTCTGCCTGACTAATGCCGGCCGGGAGTACCAGGGCTAACCTCCCTGGTACTCTTACTGCTCGGGTTCCTTATAACCTCAGAAGGGCCCCTCACAATCGACCCCAAGCGGATGGGGGTCAGAGACAGTTGGGAGGGGCCTTACCGGATGGTCTCAACGTTGACAACCTAGGCACTGAACACGGACGCTTTAAGTGGACGAGGGAACTTCGGGATGACTTGCTGACCTGCCGCGAGAGTAGCGAACCTGAGCGAAGGGGATACATGGCGCGAATGCATGCACTTTGGTGCGAATTGCATCCAGAGCATCGCGCCTTCTCTCAACAACATCTGAGAGATCAAGTATCCTTTCTGCTCAGGACAGGTTACGCAAGGGCACCCCGCCAGCTGGAAGAACTGCCAGCCGCAGTCCCACCGCGGCAATTACCAGCTGATGGGGAACATCCTTTAGAGTTCACCGACGTAGACTTAAGGACGAGGGTTAGCCTTAACACCAGGGCTAACCTAAAGCCACAAGACCTGGCTAGAATGGACGCGGTCATCGATGAGGAAATTCCAGAAGATGTAGACATCTGGCAAATCAACTGTGCCGTGTACAACGCCGCGAAGCAACTCGTCCCCCGTGAGAGGTCAACCAATCACGGGATCGAGAAAGCCAAGCGGCGTGTACAGAAAAATCGAAGGCAAGATACAGTCGGCCAGACAACACGCTTCTCGGATCCAGAGTGTGGTGGAATATAAGACGACTGGTAGAGTTTTTACGCCCAGGATCCGGCGCATAGCTGCCGGATTAAGACGTCAACACCATACTCTAAATCTGACAGTGATGCTTACCATCAAGCAGCACTGTCTAGATAGGATCCGAGCGCTCATGGCGATAAAGAAAACATTGAAGAGGCGGGTGAGGAGTATGGAACAAAACAATTTGTTCCGTACGAACCCTTCCCGCCTCTTTCAAGAGCCACAGCGTGTTGTCGAGAATCCGCCGACTGTAGAAGATGTCGAAACCTTCTGGAAGGGAATCTACGAAACGCCGCGTCCATTCAATAGCGACACTCCATCAATTGCACACTTCGAGGCTCTGTGTCACAGACATCTTGAAGAGCCAGAAGAAGTGTGCCCGGCAATCAGTACGGAGGAAGTCCAACAAGCACTTGTTGGTACCAAGAACTTCGCTGCCCCGGGCCCAGACGGCATTAACAACTGGTGGTGGAAGAAATTTCCTTCCACTCACCGCCGTCTGGCGCGAGTTTTCAACTCATGGTTGAACGAGGGGCAGCAGATTCCGGACTGGTTCGTCGAGGGACGTACTGTGCTTATCCCCAAAAAGGGGGATCTTTCCGACCCGAGGAATTATAGGCCGATCACCTGCCTTAACTCCTGCTACAAGATATTTACACGTATCTTGTATGCTAGGACGCTGAGGTCTGTTGATCCGGTCTTCCAGCAGATACACGAACAGCGTGGTGCCAAGAAGGGCATGGCAGGTTGCAAGGACAGCCTGCTGATAGACCGCTGTATTACACAGGATTCTGTGCAATACAAGCGGAATCTATCGATGGCCTGGATTGATTACCGCAAGGCATTTGATACAACATCGCATGAGCTGTTGTTGTACTTGCTCGAATGTCTTGCGGTACCAGCACCACTAGTGAGATGCATAGAACAGCTGCTACCGCTCTGGAAGACCCGCTTCACCATAACATCAGGTGCACAGCGGGTCACGACAGGGCAGGTGGCATTTAGGAGAGGAGTTTTCCAGGGTGACTCCCTGAGTCCTCTCCTCTTCTGCATCTCACTGCTGCCGTTGTCTGTTGGGCTCCGCCAAACCCGCGGATATCAATGTGGGCCACCCAGCGACCGGAGGCATAAGGTCACCCATCTATTTTATATGGATGACCTTAAACTTTATGCCTCCGGAGAGCGCGAACTACAAAACGCTCTTAGGGTGGTCGAAGAATATACGCGGGCAATTGGTATGGAGTTCGGGTTGGACAAATGTGCAGTCGTCCACCTCAAGAGAGGACGATGCGGGGAATTCCCTGAAGATGCGCAGCTCGCAGACGGAAGCATCCTAAGACATCTGGATGCCGGAGAGACCTATACATATCTGGGTGTGCAACAAAGGCACATCCAGGATGTATCACAAATAAAAGATTCTCTCCGCGGCAAGTACAGACACCGCCTCCGAAAGATTTGGTCTTCCGAACTTTCGGGGAAGAACAAGGTGTCTGCAACTAATATGCTTGCCGTTCCGATTCTGCTCTACTCCTTCGGAGTAGTAAAGTGGAGGGTAGATGAGCTGCGCCAATTAGACAGAGATACCCGCAAGATGATGAATATTCACAGAAGTATTCATCCTAGATCGTCCGTTCCTCGTGTGTACCTCCCACGTCAACGGGGGGGCCGAGGACTCTTGAGCCTGGAGTGTACGCATGGCAGAGTAGTACTGAGTATGGCATGTAACATACTCAGGAGCTCAGATCCCCTCTTGCGGTTCGTAAAACATCACGAAACTGTAGGAGTGGGAGCAGGATTGTTCAAGGCAGCAAAAAAGAGCCGCAGATGAACTCGGTCTCGCATTTGACATCAGGCGAGGAGGCCGGCGAGGTGCTGATGTTGAGTCAGTCACCGAACTTCAGCCAAATCGTCTGAAAGCCCGAATTAGAGCTGCCGAACAGGAAAATCTGTTTCGGCAGCACGTCGATAAACCCCAGCATGGTGTCTTCTATAAGAACATAGAAACACTGGGTTTATCGACCAGGCTGACCTTCGCCTTTCTAAGGTCAGCAGGGCTTAAGTCGGAGACCGAGGGATTCATTATGGCCTGCCAAGATGGTGTTATCAACACCTTGGTCTACCGTAGCCGCGTGTGGCGTGTAGAGGTTCCTGATATCAACTGCAGGACCTGCCATCAGGCGCCGGAATCGCTCATGCACTTACTTTCTGCATGTCCCATATATGCGATTTCGGCCTACATCCACCGACATAACGCGGCTTTACGAGTGCTATACTACCATCTAAGGCACTCGTACGGGGTAGACCAGACACCAGTGCTGCCTTACGTCCCCGGAGATATTGAGTCCGTTGTCGAGAACGAGAAATGCCGGATTTACTGGAACTACTCGTTCCCGACTGTCAGGCTAATCCAAGCCAATAAGCCTGACATAGTCCTCCTCGACCATCAACTCAAGGTGATGTATGTTATCGAGTTCTCGGCACCTGCTGAGAAAAACATCACCTTGAAGGAGGAGGAGAAACGGACCAAATATCGCGATCTCCGGTACGAGCTCCAAGTGCTGTACCCAGGCTACTCGGTCAAAATGGTCGTCCTTATTATCGGTGTACTCGGAGGGATAAAGCCTACGCTGCTCTCGGAACTGAAGATCATACCGGCCTGCCAAAAACCAGCCGAGTGGCTGGCAGGTCAAATGCAGAAGGCGGTCATTCTGGGTTCTCTCCGTCTGCTTAGGGCACACGATTCTGGTATCTACAGTCACTAACCCTGCGGGATGCGGGGAGTGGCTGTAGTTGATGCGCCGGCGCGACTCCCGTGAGGCGTCGGAGGCCACGGGAGGACTGACCGGCATCGGGAAACCGGAAAAAAAAAAAAAAAAAAAAAAAAAAAAAAAAAAATAATGAGTAGGTGAGGGGTGCAAAGGACCGGCAACCTCCACGCTGGTGCACCCTGGACAGGCAGAGGCAACTCTGTCTGACAAATGCCGGCCGGGGGTACGAAGGCTAACCACCTAGTACCCCTTTCCCTTCTGGTTCCTTATAACCTAGAAGAAGGGCCCCTCACGACCGACCCCCAACCGGATGGGGGTCAGAGACAAGTGGGAGGGGCCTCACCGGAACGTCTCAATGATAACAACCGCAACGGACAAGGACGCTTTAAGTGGACGGAGGGAACTTCGGGATGACTTGCTGACCTGCCGCGAGAGTAGCGAACCTGGAGCGAAGGGGATACATGGCGCGATTGCATGCACTTTGGTGCGAAATGCATCCAGAGCATCGCGCCTTCTCTCAACAACATCTGAGAGATCAAGTATCCTTTCTGCTCAGGACAGGTTACGGTAAGGGCACCCCGTCAGCTGGAAGAACTGCCAGCCGCAGTACCACCGCGGCAATTACCAGCTGATGGGGAACATCCTTTAGAGTTCACCGGTGTAGACTTAAGGACGAGGGTTAGCCTTAACACCAGGGCTAACCTAAAGCCACAAGACCTGGCTAGAATGGACGCGGTCATCGATGAGGAAATTCCGGAAGATGTAGACATCTGGCAAATCAACTGTGCCGTGTACAACGCCGCGAAGCAACTCGTCCCCCCGTGAGAGGTCAACCAATCACGGGGTTGAGAAAGCCAAGCGGCGTGTACAAAAAATCGAAGGCAAGATACAGTCGGCCAGACAACACGCTTCTCGGATCCAGAGTGTGGTGGAATATAAGACGTCTGGTAGAGTTTTTACTCCCAGAATCCGGCGTATAGCAGCCGGATTAAGACGTCAACACCATACTCTAAATCTGACAGTGATGCTTACCATCAAGCAGCACTGTCTAGATAGGATCCGAGCGCTCATGGCGATAAAGAAAACATTAAAGAGGCGAGTGAGGAGTATGGAACAAAACAATTTGTTCCATACCAATCCTTCCCGCCTCTTTCAAGAGCCACAGCGTGTTGTCGATAATCCGCCGACTGTAGAAGGTGTTGAAACCTTCTGGAAAGGAATCTACGAAACGACGCGTCCATTCAAAAGCGACACTCCATCAATTGCACACTTCGAGGCTCTATGCCACAGACATCGTCAAGAGCCAGAAGAAGTGTCCCCGGCAATCAGTACGGAGGAAGTTCAACAAGCACTTGTTGGTACTAAGAACTTCGCTGCCCCGGGCCCAGACGGCATTAACAACTGGTGGTGGAAGAAATTTCCTTCCACTCACCGCCGTCTGGCGCGAGTTTTCAACTCATGGTTGAACGAGGGGCAGCAGATTCCGGACTGGTTCGTCGAGGGACGTACTGTGCTCATCCCCAAAAAGGGGGATCTCTCCGACCCGAGGAATTATAGGCCGATCACTTGCCTCAACTCCTGCTACAAGATATTTACACGTATCTTGTATGCTAGGACACTGAGGTCTGTTGATCCGGTCTTCCAGCAGATACACGAACAGCGTGGTGCCAAGAAGGGCATGGCAGGTTGCAAGGACAGCCTGCTGATAGACCGCTGTATTACACAGGATTCTGTGCAATACAAGCGGAATCTATCGATGGCCTGGATTGATTACCGCAAGGCATTTGATACAACATCGCACGAGCTATTGTTGTACTTGCTCGAATGTCTTGCGGTACCAGCACCACTAGTGAGATGCATAGAACAGCTGCTGCCGCTCTGGAAGACCCGCTTCACCATAACATCAGGTGCGCAGCGGGTCACGACAGAGCAGGTGGCATTTAGGAGAGGAGTTTTCCAGGGTGACTCCCTGAGTCCTCTCCTCTTCTGCATCTCACTGCTGCCGTTGTCTGTTGGGCTCCGCCAAACCCGCGGATATCAATGTGGGCCACCCAGCGACCGGAGGCATAAGGTCACCCATCTATTTTATATGGATGACCTTAAACTTTATGCCTCCGGAGAGCGTGAACTACAAAACGCTCTTAGTGTGGTCGAAGAATATACGCGGGCAATTGGTATGGAGTTCTTGTTGGACAAATGTGCAGTCGTCCACCTCAAGAGAGGACGATGCGGGGAATTCCCTGAAGATGCGCAGCTCGCAGACGGAAGCATCCTAAGACATCTGGATGCCGGAGAGACCTATACATACCTGGGTGTGCAACAAAGGCACATCCAAGATGTAACACAAATAAAGGATTCTCTCCGCGGCAAGTACAGACACCGCCTCCGAAAGATTTGGTCTTCCGAACTTTCGGGGAAGAACAAGGTGTCTGCAACTAATATGCTTGCCGTTCCGATTCTGCTCTACTCCTTCGGAGTAGTAAAGTGGAGGGTAGATGAGCTGCGCCAATTAGACAGAGATACCCGCAAGATGATGAATATTCACAGAAGTATTCATCCTAGATCGTCCGTTCCTCGTGTGTACCTCCCACGTCAACGGGGGGGCCGAGGACTCTTGAGCCTGGAGTGTACGCATGGCAGAGTAGTACTGAGTATGGCATGTAACATACTCAGGAGCTCAGATCCCCTCTTGCGGTTCGTAAAACATCACGAAACTGTAGGAGTGGGAGCAGGATTGTTTAAGGCAGCAAAAAGAGCCGCAGATGAACTCGGTCTCGCATTTGACATCAGGCGAGGAGGCCGGCGAGGTGCTGATGTTGAGTCAGTCACTGAACTTCAGCCAAATCGTCTGAAAGCCCGAATTAGAGCTGCCGAACAGGAAAATCTGTTTCGGCAGCACGTCGATAAACCCCAGCATGGTGTCTTCTATAAGAACATAGAAACACTGGGTTTATCGACCAGGCTGACCTTCGCCTTTTTAAGGTCAGCAGGGCTTAAGTCGGAGACCGAGGGATTCATTATGGCTTGCCAAGATGGTGTTATCAACACCTTGGTCTACCGTAGCCGCGTGTGGCGTGTAGAGGTTCCTGATATCAACTGCAGGACCTGCCATCAGGCGCCGGAATCGCTCATGCATTTACTATCTGCATGCCCCATATATGCGATTTCGGCCTACATCCACCGGCATAACGCGGCGTTACGAGTGCTATACTACCATCTAAGGCACTCGTATGGGGTAGACCAGACACCAGTGCTGCCTTACGTCCCCGGAGATATTGAGTCCGTTGTCGAGAACGAGAAATGCCGGATTTACTGGAACTACTCGTTCCCGACTGTCAGGCTAATCCAAGCCAACAAGCCTGACATAGTCCTCCTCGACCATCAACTCAAGGTGATGTATGTCATCGAGTTCTCGGCACCTGCGGAGAAAAACATCGCCTTGAAGGAGGAGGAGAAACGGACCAAATATCGCGATCTCCGGTACGAGCTCCAAGTGCTGTACCCAGGCTACTCGGTCAAAATGGTCGTCCTTATTATCGGTGTACTCGGAGGGATAAAGCCTACGCTGCTCTCGGACCTGAAGATCATACCGGCCTGCCAAAAATCAGCTGAGTGGCTGGCAGGTCAAATGCAGAAGGCGGTCATTCTTGGTTCTCTCCGTCTGCTTAGGGCACACGATTCCGGAGCCTACAGTCACTAACCCTGCGGGATGTGGGGAGTGGCTGAGGTTAATGTGCTGGCGCGACTCCCGTGAGGCGTCGGAGGCCACGGGAGGACTGTCCAGCGTCGGGCAACCGAAAAAAAAAAAAAAAAAAAATAATAATAAAGAGTGCAAGGGGTGCAGGGCCGGCAACCTCCGCGTTGGTGCACCCTGGACAGGCAGAGGTAACTCTGCCTGACTAATGTCGGCCGGGGTACCAAGGCTAACCACCTGGTGCCCCTCCTACTTCTGGTTCCTTACGATCTCAGAAGAAGGGCCCCTCACGATCGACCCCAAGCGGATGGGGGTCAGAGACAGGCGGGAGGGGCCTCACCGGACAGTCTCAACAACGACGACATTGGCATTGTACACGGACGCTTTAAGTGGACGAGGGAACTTCGGGATGACTTGCTGACCTGCTGCGAGAGTAGCGAACCTGAGCGAAGGGGATACATGGCGCGATTGCATGCACTTTGGTGCAGAATGCATCCAGAGCATCGCGCCTTCTCTCAACAACATCTGAGAGATCAAGTATCCTTTCTACTCAGGACAGGTTACGTAAGGGCACCCCGTCAGCTGGAAGAACTGCCAGCCGCTGTCCCACCGCGGAAATTACCAGCTGATGGGGAACATCCTTTAGAGTTCACCGATGTTGACTTAAGGACGAGGGTTAGCCTTAACACCAGGGCTAACCTAAAGCCACAAGACCTGGCTAGAATGGACGCGATCATCGATGAGGAAATTCCGGAAGGTGTAGACATCTGGCAAATCAACTGTGCCGTGTACAACGCCGCGAAGCAACTCGTCCCCCGTGAGAGGTCAACCAATCACGGGGTCGAGAAAGCCAAGCGGCGTGTACAGAAAAATCGAAGGCAAAATACAGTCGGCCAGACAACACGCTTCTCGGATCCAGAGTGTGGTGGAATATAAGACGACTGGTAGAGTTTTTACTCCCAGGATCCGGCGCATAGCTGCCGGATTAAGACGTCAACACCATACTCTAAATCTGACAGTGATGCTTACCATCAAGCAGCACTGTCTAGATAGGATTCGAGCGCTCATGGCGATAAAGAAAACATTGAAGAGGCGGGTGAGGAGTATGGAACAAAACAATTTGTTTCGTACGAATCCTTCCCGCCTCTTTCAAGAGCCACAGCGTGTTGTCGAGAATCCGCCGACTGTAGAAGATGTCGAAACCGTCTGGAAGGGAATCTACGAGACAACGCGTCCATTCAATAGCGACACTCCATCAATTGCACACTTCGAGGCCCTGTGTCACAGACATCTTGAAGAGCCAGAAGAAGTGTGCCCGGCAATCAGTACGGAGGAAGTCCAACAAGCACTTGTTGGTACCAAGAACTTCGCTGCCCCGGGCCCAGACGGCATTAACAACTGGTGATGGAAGAAATTTCCTTCCACTCACCGCCGTCTGGCACGAGTTTTCAACTCATGGTTGAACGAGGGGCAGCAGATTCCGCACTGGTTCGTCGAGGGACGTACTGTGCTTATCCCCAAAAAGGGGGATCTGTCCGACCCGAGGAATTATAGGCCGATCACTTGCCTTAACTCCTGCTACAAGATATTTACACGTATCTTGTATGCTAGGACGCTGAGGTCTGTTGATCCGGTCTTCCAGCAGATACACGAACAGCGTGGTGCCAAGAAGGGCATGGCAGGTTGCAAAGACAGCCTGCTGATAGACCGCTGTATTACACAGGATTCTGTGCAATACAAGCGGAATCTATCGATGGCCTGGATTGATTACCGCAAGGCATTTGATACAACATCGCATGAGCTATTGTTGTACTTGCTCGAATGTCTTGCGGTACCAGCACCACTAGTGAGATGCATAGAACAGCTGCTGCCGCTCTGGAAGACCCGCTTCACCATAACATCAGGTGCACAGCGGGTCACGACAGGGCAGGTGGCATTTAGGGAGAGGAGTTTTCCAGGGTGACTCCCTGAGTCCTCTCCTAATCTGCATCTCACTGCTGCCGTTGTCTGTTGGGCTCCGCCAAACCCGCGGATATCAATGCGGGCCACCCAGCGACCGGAGGCATAAGGTCACCCATCTATTTTATATGGATGACCTTAAACTTTATGCCTCCGGAGAGCGTGAACTACAAAACGCTCTTAGGGTGGTCGAAGAATATACGCGGGCAATTGGTATGGAGTTCGGGTTGGACAAATGTGCAGTCGTCCACCTCAAGAGAGGACGATGCGGGGGAATTCTCTGAAGATGCGCAGCTCGCAGACGGAAGCATCCTAAGACATCTGGATGCCGGAGAGACTTATACATATCTGGGTGTGCAACAAAGGCACATCCAGGATGTATCACAAATAAAAGATTCTCTCCGCGGTAAGTACAGACACCGCCTCCGAAAGATTTGGTCTTCCGAACTTTCGGGGAAGAACAAGGCGTCTGCAACTAATATGCTTGCCGTTCCGATTCTGCTCTACTCCTTCGGAGTAGTAAAGTGGAGGGTAGATGAGCTGCGTCAATTAGACAGAGATACCCGCAAGATGATGAATATTCACAGAAGTATTCATCCTAGATCGTCCGTTCCTCGTGTGTACCTCCCACGTCAACGGGGGGGCCGAGGACTCTTGAGCCTGGAGTGTACGCATGGCAGAGTAGTGCTGAGTATGGCATGTAACATCCTCAGGAGCTCAGATCCCCTCTTGCGGTTCGTAAAACATCACGAAACTGTAGGAGTGGGAGCAGGATTGTTTAAGGCAGCAAAAAGAGCCGCAGATGAACTCGGTCTCGCATTTGACATCGGGCGAGGAGGCCGGCGAGGTGCTGATGTTGGGTCAGTCACCGAACTTCAGCTAAATCGTCTGAAAGCCCGAATCAGAGCTGCCGAAACGGAAAATCTGTTTCGGCAGCATGTCGATAAACCCCAGCATGGCGTCTTCTATAAGAACATAGAAACACTGGGTTTATCGACCAGGCTGACATTCGCCTTTCTAAGGTCAGCCGGGCTTAAGTCGGAGACCGAGGGATTCATTATGGCCTGCCAGGATGGTGTCATCAACACCTTGGTCTACCGTAGCCGCGTGTGGCGTGTAGAGGTTCCTGATATCAACTGCAGGACCTGCCATCAGGCGCCGGAATCGCTCATGCACTTACTCTCTGCATGCCCTATATATGCGATTTCGGCCTACATCCACCGACATAACGCGGCTTTACGAGTGCTGTACTACCATCTAAGGCACTCGTACGGGGTAGACCAGACACCAGTGCTGCCTTACGTCCCCGGGGATATTGAGTCCGTTGTCGAGAACGAGAAATGCCGGATTTACTAGAACTACTCGTTCCCGACTGTCAGGCTAATCCAAGCCAACAAGCCTGACATAGTCCTCCTCGACCATCAACTCAAGGTGATGTATGTCATCGAGTTCTCGGCACCTGCGGAGAAAAACATCACCTTGAAGGAGGAGGAGAAACGGACCAAATATCGCGATCTCCGGTACGAGCTCCAAGTGCTGTACCCAGGCTACTCGGTCAAAATGGTCGTCCTTATAATCGGTGTACTCGGAGGGATAAAGCCTACGCTGCTCTCGGATCTGAAGATCATACCGGCCTGCCAAAAATCAGCCAAGTGGCTGGCAGGCCAAATGCAGAAGGCGGTCATTCTGGGTTCTCTCCGTCTGCTTAGGGCACACGATTCTGGTATCTACAGTCACTAACCCTGCGGGATGTGGGGAGTGGCTGTAGTTGATGCGCCGGCGCGACTCCGTGAGGCGTCGGAGGCCACGGGAGGACTGACCGGCATCGGATATTCCGAAAAAAAAAAAAAAAAAAAAAAAAAAAAAAAAAAAAAAAAAAAAAAAAAATGCAAAACCGGACCGGCAACCTCCTCGCGGTGCACCCTGGACAGGCAGAGGTAACTTTACCTGACAGAAGTCGGCCGAGGATGCTAGGGCTAACCACCCTGGTACCCTGAATCTCTGGTTCTAACTAACGCGGGGGAAGGGCTCCACACGATCGACCCTAAACGGATGGGGGTCAGAGACATGTTGGAGGATCCCCATTGGAGAGTCTCAATGTTGACAACAATGGCAATGGACATGGACTCTTTAAGTGGACGAGATAACTAAGAGGGTGGCTTGCTGACCTGGTACGAGAGCAGAGAACCTGAATGCAGAGGATACATGGCCCGATTCCATGATACCTGGTGTATCATGCACCCAGAACACAGCGCCTTCTCTCAGCATCATCCTAGAGATCAAGTATCCTTCATGAGAAGTCAAATAACACTTTAAACGGGATTGAGAAAGCCAAACGGATTGTACAAAAAATTGAGGGCGATACAATTGGCCAGAAATCACGCTTCTCGGATCCAGAGTGTGGTGGACTACACAACGAGTGGTAGAGTTTTTACTCTAAGAATCCGACGCATAGCAGCCGGATTAAGACGTCAACACCATACTCTAAATCTGACAATGATGCTTACCATCAAGCTGCACTGTCTAGATAGGATCCGAGCACTCATGACTATAAAGAAAACGTTGAAGAGGCGG
Organism: Rhamnusium bicolor; assembly: GCA_029963845.1. Taxonomy (NCBI): domain Eukaryota; kingdom Metazoa; phylum Arthropoda; class Insecta; order Coleoptera; family Cerambycidae; genus Rhamnusium; species Rhamnusium bicolor. The sequence goes on from JANEYF010002292.1 coordinate 24,439, forward strand.
GTGAGAAGTATGGAGCAAAACAATTTGTTCCGTACGAATCCTTCCCGCCTTTTTCAAGAGCAATAATCCCCCAACTGTAGATGTAGAAACTTTCTGGAAAGGAATCTACGAAACGACGCGTCCATTCAATAGCGACACTCCAGGATCTGTGCCACAGACATCTTGAAGAGCCGGAAGAAATGTGCCCGGCAATCAGTGCGGAGGAAGTCCAAATGCACTTGTTGGTACCAAGAACTTCGCTGCCCCGGGCATAGACGGCATTAACAACTGAAGGTGGAAGAAATTTCCTTCCACCCACCGCCGTCTGGAGCGAGTTTTCAACTCATGTTTGAATGAGGGGCAGATTCCGGTCTGGTTCGTCGAGGGACGTACTGTGCTTATTCCCAAAAAGGGGGATCTTTCCCACCCGAAGAAATATAAGCCGATCACTAGCCCCAACTCCTGCTACAAGATACTTACACGTATCTTGTATGCTACGACCTGAGGTCTGTTGATCCGGTCTTCCAGTAGATATACGAACAGCGTGGTGCCAAGATGGGCATGGCAGGTTGCAAGGACAGCCTGTTGATAGACCGCTGTTTTACAGAAGATTCTGTGCAATACAAGCGGAATCTATCGATGGTCTGGATTGATTACCGCAAGGCATTTGATACAACATCGCAGCGGGGAGGCTGAGGATTCTTGAACCTCAAGTGTACGCATGGCAGAGTAGTACTGAGTATGGCATGTAACATCCTCAGGAGCTCAGATCCCCTCTTGTAGTTTATAACACATCACGAAACTGTAAGAGTGGGGGCAGGATTGATCAAGACAGCAAAAAAGGGCCGCATATGAACTTGGTCTCGCAATGGACACTATGCGAATTGGCCTGAGGTGCTGATGTAGAGTCAGTCACTGAACTTCAGCCAAATCGCCTGAAATCTCAAATTAGAGCAGCCGAATAAAATAATCTGTTTCAGCAGTACGTCGATAAACCCTAGCATGGTATCTGCTATAAAAATATTTAACACTGGGTTTATCAACTAGGCTGGCATTCGCCTTTTTAAGGTTAGCCGGGCTTAAGTCGGAGATCAACGGATTCATTATGGCCTGCCAAGATGGTGTTATCAACACCTTGGTCTACCGTAGGCGCGTGTGGCGTGTAGAGGTTCCTGACATCAACTACAGGACCTGCCGTCAGACGCCGGAATCGTTCAAGCACATACTATCTGCATGCCCCGTATACGCGATTTCGGCCTACATCTACCGACATAACGCGGCGTTACGAGTAATATATTACTTTATAAGGCACTTGTACGGGGTAGACCAGACACCAGTGCTGCCTTACGTCCCCAGAGATATTGAGTCCGTTGTCGAGAACGAGAAATACCAGATTTACTCGTTCCTGACAGGCTCATTCAAGCCAACAAGCCTGACATAATCCTCCTCGACCATCAACTCAAGGTAATGTGTCATCGAGTTCTCGGCACCTGCTTAGAAAAAGATTACCTTGAAGGAGGGGAAAAAACGGAGTAAATATCGCATTCTCCGGTACGAACTCCAAGTACTGTACCTAGGCTACTCATTCAAAATGGTTGTCCTGATCATCGGTGTACTCAGAGAAAAAGCCTATGTTGTTTTCGGAATTGAAAACCATATCGCCAAAAATCAGTCGAGTGGCTGGCAGGCTAAATACAGAAGGCCGTATTGTCTTAAAAAGAAAAAAAGTACAAGTACAAAATGCAAAGTTATGCATAAGCAATGAACACATATTTTACTATTTAGTATTGACTGTACTCCTGGCGCAGGTCTAAAAAAGCTGAAGCACGTGTAGTTTTTAATAAAAAATTTTGGAAACATTAAAAAGCAAATTTCCCTTCATATATTTAAAATATTTAATAATGTTCCACAAGGAGTCAGTGTATGAAAAATAGGTTTAAATGTAATACATTTTTTGGGTCTTTAAACTGTGAAACTAGAAGACTCAAATCAAATCAAATCAAAACAATTTTATTAATAGTTAAAGAAAACAATGTATATGGTCCTCGCTCGACACCCGGTCCATTACCAACCTAGCATCCCCGCGTAAGGTGGCGACGGGGCAATTGTTAGGTCGGGCGGAGCGGTGCCAGTCCGGACTTAAAACTAAAACATTAACAACAAATACAACACCTAAAAAAAAAACATTTTTAAATTGTATAATAACTCCGAAAACGAGAAAACAAAGACGCATGCAAAAGCATGCGCCGTTGATATAAGACTTTAAAATAATGCAAAAAAGAATATATAAAATTGTATAAATTTGTGTATAATAATTTTGAATTTTGACGATACTTCGACGAGCCAAACTCTCACAGTAAAAAGCTCGCCTCTAAACAATACTGAATTGGGAAGCGGGAATGTCCAACTCCGCTTATTTTTGGGTATTTAACAGTGGCGGTCGGTCCATGGAAGCAAGGGAAGCAGTGCTTCCCCTGGGATTATTAAAAAACACATAATTAGAACCTAATTATTATTTATCACAGATATTAATCATTAAAATTTACTTTTACCCAATTTCAATAGACACGGCCCTGCTTTTCAGCAGCTGAGATAATGTTGCATGATAAAACCGTAACGATGACGCACTCGATTAATCGAGCCAACACGAACTCGCGCGACTTCGATATATGTAAGCAGAGACAAATGTCTCTGATGTAAGTAACTTCTTGGAATGCATCCCATCCCACTTCATAATCTTGATATCTGAGATGTATAGCATCGTAATACGTTTTATTTTATAGATTTTAATATCGATGTTAATATCGATTTTAATATTATACTTAATATTAATCTTATATTCTCAGCTTTTGTGCTATATTTGTAAAATCTTTTTTGGTGTTTCTAAACCTGTGGTGCGGCGACAAGTGATTTTTAAAACGTTGAATATTAGTGCGCGTGTAAGCAGATTTATAATTACTTATTAAATTTGGAAGCTGGTCCTAGCACTGTGGAAAATATTATTTGCGTTTGTGTGGTGTTCAATTTGTTGAAAAGGGGATTTTCAACATATTCGTTTCACGATAAACTGGATATTATTAGAAACGGGAAACCAACACCTGATTTAAAACTCTTAAAAGCGAAAGTTAAATCATGCTATAGGTACTTTAATATTGAAGTGTACAGTGCTAATCAGTGGTTAAGGGATTGTGTAAATTTGTGTAAATTGTTTTGTTGGCCATGTGTATTGTTCACAAATGAAAAAGGTGTTTGGAATAAAAATGGCTTTTCAGATTTAAACAACATTCACAAAGTGAACTCATTTGCGAGCGGTGCTAAAAGAATAAACATTTGGAAAATTACGAATTGAGCATTCATTAGATCAGCAGTTGAAAGAAAGTGTTAAAAAGACTTATTGACATTGTTTGTTTTCTCGGCGAAAATGAACTTAATTTTAGAGGTCATACTGATTCTCGGAGCGTTGCTAATAGGGGCAATTTTATCAATTTAGTTGATTTATTAGCAAAATACGATAAAATTTTATGTAACCATCTGGAACACTCCACGATATTTCGCGGTACATCAAATCATATTCAAAATGATTTGATTCAGTCGATAAGCAATATTGTTTTAGAAAAGATCAAGCAAGAAATAAAAAAGCTCCTTTTGTTGCAGTTATGTTAGATGAAACAACTGATATTACGAATATTAGTCAGTTGTCAATCGTAGTACGATACATAAATCCAAATGGGAAAGTCCAAGAGCGCTTTTTATAATTTTTAGACGTAACAACGCCAGAACGGCCGCAGCTTTATATACTATAGTTTGTCAGATAGTCGATGATCTACAGTGTGGTGCTGAACTTATCGCCCAAAGTTATGATGGGGCCACTGTAATGGCTGGTGAATTGGGGGGCCTGCAGGCCAATATATATATATATATATATATATATATATATATATATATATATATATATATATATATATATATATATATATATATATATATATATATATATATATATATATATATATATATATATATATATATATATATATATATATATATCTGCGGCGGATAGCGAATTGCGACACAGCAAGTACCGAGAGCGGCGACCCCTAGCCCAGGTGGACTAAACTAATGTTATTAAATATGATTTGAAGGAAGCAACTACTCAGCGGGCAAATACCCCGACCTGCATTGGATTACACCTTCAAATCATGATCGATCGATAAGCCAATATCATTTGTCAATTCCTAACCAGACATAGATCGATTTCGAACTTATTTGTTCTCTTCAGTATGCCACAGGTTATGGAACAGACAAATGATAGTGGCCAACCTGCTAGTTATATATATGTTTCCTTCAAATCATATTTAATAACATTAGTTTAGTCCACCTGGGCTAGGGGTCGCCGCTCTCGGTACTTGCTGTGTCGCAAGTCGCTATCCGCCACAGAGACATCTATGATGTCGGTCGGATAGTACCATTCAGACCATATGAGAAGTTTCATACCTCTCACCACTATTCACTTGACCTTAGTTAGTATATAACTAGCAGGTTGGCCACTATCATTTGTCTGTTCCATAACCTATGGCATACTGAAGAGAACAAATAAGTTCGAAATCGATCTATGTCTGGTTAGGAATTGACAAATGATATTGGTTATCGATCGATCATGATTTGAAGGTGTAATCCAATGCAGGTCGGGGGTATTTGCCCGCTGAGTAGTTGTTTCCTTCAAATCATATTTAATATATATATATATATATATATATATATATATATATATATATATATATATATATATATATATATATATATATATATATATATATATATATATATATATATATATATATATATATATATATTAGGTGGGTCAAAAAAACCGACTATTTTTTTTTACTTTATACTCTAAAAATCGGTTGCTAGACACCTCTAGAAAATTCTCACCAAATATGAGCTCTTAATTTTGATAGAAAGGTTCTCCGCTTTACAGTTTTCCATTTTTTTCCTCAGTATTAGAAACGAAAATTCATATCTCTCCATCAACTGTTCGTTAAAAAATATCTCTCCTCATATTTTTTTAGGAAATGGAACGCTCTACAAAAAAAGGTCTCTTAGAATGTTTTCGTAAACTTCACCGTTTAAAAGATATCAAAGGTTGAAGTTTGGTTATTTTGAGACAAATTTCTGTTTTGCTTATGAATTTTATAACTCGTTAACAAAAATTTTTATGAAATGCGCAATTCATAGTTTTGTAGGAAATTAACTGCTCTACAAAAATGGTCTCTTATGATTTGTCGATTAAATTAAGCGTTTAAAAGATATTCATCGTCAAACTTCAATGCACGCCAATTTTAACAATTTTTGAATAACAATTCGGAAAATTTCAATTCAGTCTATGAGTTTCAGGGAAATTTATACAAATTTGAGTTTCTATGAACAGAGAAATGTTTTAAACTATTTTTCTAGTTTTTTTTTTAGTCGTAAGCATGTTTAGTTACATCTAAAAAAAAAATTAGTGCATTATTTCTGATTCATTAAATCGTGAAAAAATAACGTTCTTGTTAGAAATTTATAATGAAAAGTATTAATGTTAAAGAGAGAAAATGTTCAATTGGTTATTAAAAAGTTTTTTATTTAATTATTAAGTGAGTTATAAAATTTCAAACATTTATAAAATATTCGTACACTTCCACTGTAAAAAAATTTCTTTATTGCAGTTCAGGTATTTTTTGCGATGTTCTTTTACAATTTGCAATAAAAATTGAAATTGCTCTTCATTTTTTGTCAAGCTTTGATTATATTCAGTTACTAATGCGACTGCTCGCTCTGCTGCATCATTAACAACTTTTAATTGTTCAAAGTATTCTTTATTTTCAAAATTTTTTACAGTGGAAGTGTACGAATATTTTATAAATGTTCGAAATTTTATAACTCACTTAATAATTAAATAAAAAAACTTTTTAATAACCAATTGAACATTTTTCTCTCTTTAACATTAATACTTTTCATTATAAATTTCTAACAAAAACGTTATTTTTTCACGATTTAATGAATCAGGAAATTATGCACATTTTTTTAGATGTAACTAAACATGCTTACGACTAAAAAAAAAACTAGAAAAATAGTTTAAAACATTTCTCTGTTCATAGAAAACTCAAATTTGTATAAATTTCCCTGAAACTCATAGACTGAATTGAAATTTTCCGAATTATTAATCAAAAATTGTTAAAATTGGCGTGCATTGAAGTTTGACGATGAATATCTTTTGAACGATTAATTTAATCGACAAATCATAAGAGACCATTTTTTGTAGAGCAGTTAATTTCCTACAGAACTGTGAATTGCGCATTTCATAAAATTTTTTTGTTAACGAGTTATAAAAATTCATAAGCAAAACAGAAATTTGTCTCAAAATAACCAAACTTCAAACCTTTGATATCTTTTAAACGGTGAGGTTTACGAAAACATTCTAAGAGACCCTTCTTTGTAGAGCGTTCCATTTCCTACAAAAATATGAGGAGAGATTTTTTTAACGAACAGTTGATAGAGAGATATGAATTTTCGTTTCTAATACCTAGAGGGAAATATGGAAAACTGTAGAGCGGAGAACCTTTCTATCAAAATTAAGAGCTCATATTTGGTGAGAATTTTCTAGAGGTGTCTAGCAACCGATTTTTTAGAGTATAAAGTAAAAAACAAAATAGTCGGTTTTTTTTTTGACTCACCCAATATATATATATATATATATATATATATATATATATATATATATATATATATATATATATATATATATATATATATATATATATATATATATATATATATATATATATATATATATATATATATATATATATATATATATATATATATATATATATATATATATATATATATATATATATATATATATATATATATATATATATATATATATATATATATATATATATATATATATATATATATATATATATATATATATATATATATATATATATATATATATATATATATATATATACATATATTATATATATATATATATATATATATATATATATATATATATATATGTATTTGAAGGTGTAATCCAATGCAGGTCGGGGAATTTGCCCGCTGAGTAGTTGTTTCTTCAAATCATATTTAATAATATATATATACATATATATACATATATATATATATATATATATATATATATATATATATATATATATATATATATATATATATATATATATATACATATACATACATATATATATATATATATACATATATACATATATATATACATACATTCATATATGTATATATATATATATATATATATATATATATATATATATATATATATATATATATATATATATATATATATATATATATATATATACAAGGGTGGGGCAATAGTGCGTCGGACCTCGATAACTCGAGTTCTAAGATAGCTAGAAATTTTTTAAAAAATTGCACGTAAACTAGATAAAAAAGCCTATAACTGGAAATTATTTTCGAACATACAGGGCGAGCCGAGACGAAATTACAGGACCAAGTGCCTTTTTTTTAAATGGAATGCTATGTATATCAGTACATTGTTTGAAGCCTCTTTCTAGGCTCTATTCATTCCTATATTATTATTGGCTATCTCCGAACCACTTTGATGTAATGAATTTTTTTGTTGAAATAATGCCATCTGCAGATGGAAATTAAAAAAATCACCACAGTCATAATTATGCGTTTTAAGAAAAACTTATGTGAATACCAGTTACGAGACATCTAATTAATATTTTTTGAATCATTTTCATTTCCTAAAAATGTACAGGGTTTCCAAAAATTAGTATTCAATTAAGAACTTTTAAATTGAATTTTTCTCAATTTTTCAAATGGAACACCCTGTATATTTTTCTAACGATGTGATGTAAAAATGAAAAACGAACATTTTTTGTAAGTACTTCCGTATGGCTAATTGCAACCATTTTCGTTGCAGTGGAACTGTCTGATTACTGAGAAAACATCTTTTGATAGTTCCTCAAGTAACATATATAAAAAATTCAGCTTTTATACTATAACTTTTCTTGACCGTTTAATATCAATTAAATATTGATAGTTTCTTTTTTTGTGGGGATTTCGGTCAGGTATAACTAATTTAATTTTTTTTCTAACGTTTCCGGTTTATTACACCATCATCAGAGAACTACAATTAGTATATTTAAAAAACATAGTTATGATTATTTTACATTAAAATTTACTTACACTATTAATTATTAGGAATTTGTTTTAAAATTTTATTACATGTTGTTTGGTTGTCTGTTTTAACGCAACTGAGATATTTTTTAACATAGTTTGTGGGCTCTGTAGTTCTCTGATGATGGTGTAATAAACCGAAACGTTAAAAAAAAAATTAAATTAGTTATACCTGACCGAAATCCCCCACAAAAAAAGAAACTATCAATATTTAATTTATACTATAACGCAAGTATAATTATAATTCATTATAATTTAAGGGTGTCTGACAGGGGTTGCAACTGTACTAAGTGTCTGACAATGAATGACATGATTTCTAATATTATTCCAAATAAAATATATAATAACTGAGCTTTATACTTTACACGAATTTGAGGTGCCATTTTATACACCTTTGCTACCTGTTACCTTTCAAAGCCACCGTGATCCAAACTTCATAGTCGGGGATCGTTTTTACCTGTATTAGGGACATACACAGAGAAACTTTCAGGTTTTATAACATAACGGTCTGATCGTCGCGAGCTCTTGGAATCTTAATAATTTTGTTGTCATTATTCTAAATGAATGTTTTCAATTAGAATCCATAAATTATTTCCAATATTTCCATTACCTTCCAAAACAATATTTTGACAATCTAAAGGCGAGTTGGCACTGGTAATTTCTGATGCATTATGTGGAACAGGTCAGGGCTGATGGCAAATTCGGATACTTGATTTTTTTTGTTTTTTCTTTTTTTGGAATACTCCTCAGTTCTTGTTATACAAAAATAGCAATCATTGGAAAGATTGGTAAGTTCTCACCATACCATTGTAACTGTAATAGGCATGCTTTTTTTCCCTTTCATCCACTGCACTAGTGACATGCTAAAACTTACACAACAAATGTGGGGAGCCCATTGCTTGTCTTGATCTGCGACTTTAACTCCAAAACATAGAAAATACGCCTTTTTCACAATTTCAGACAATAGCCCCGCTTGTGACTTTACAAGGAGTTCTCCACAAAAGTAACAAAACTTGTCAGGTGAGGTTTTGCAACTTCTGCTCGTTTGACTAGACATTTTTGTCAACAGAGTTATGTAGACAGACGAAAACACTTTCTAACAGACACAATTCAGCACTTGGAAGGTCAAAACCAGATTGATACTGAAAATGTCCCATCGTTAACTTGCTCTTCTAAAATTGCCAACGCATCATAAAATTTATTAATTGGCAATATAATAGGGTCTATTGTGTTCACACAAAAATGGTACGCATTTCTAAAAACAGTAATGTGAACTATGTTACAAAAATTGTGTCAGCCAGTGATATTAGTGTATTTGTTTGGGGGGAGATGTGATGTTGAATTCTTACTGTATTGGTTTTTCAATTTGTGTGGTGTTTATATTTACAAAATGATGTCTTTTAATGACTTTAAACAAGGGTATTTTTTTATGTAAAATTAAAGGATACTTCACAGTTTTGAGGAGCGGAGAAAAAACCAAACCTCACAAAAATGGGGGCAACACTTTTTAATGACAGTTGTGTAAGTGGCGCCCTACATGAGATATCACAATAGGACTATCTTAATTGTATTTGTTGACATCTAAAACATACCCATACCTAACTTCAATCAGATATCTGTTAAAGTTTTAATTTTGTAATAAAAAATATGTTACTTGAAAACTGGTTCGTATTAGGACATAATAATAACACCACCACCACATGAAATTACAACCCCCTTTATCCCTGAAGGTCTGGAATGACCTTGTGTGGGAGAGGGCTACACATTTAGAGACAATGGACACACACCCAATATCCGAGTATACTACGATTAATCTCTCTCACAGAAAAATCCCAGTTCCTCGACCGGGAATCGAACCGGGACCCCGAGGTTTCGAGGCAAGTACGTTACCTCTAGACCACGGAGCCACGGAGTTACATATGTTAATGAATCAAAATTCGATAATTTTTTATGTACTACCTATCCTGGAAATGTTGGTATGTTTTTTTTGAAACACTACGATTTAAAAATGCAATTAATAACGATTTCAAGAAATCATAACGTCACTTAATATTTTTGTGACCATAAGGTGAAGTAAGATAGGGAAGTTGCCATTAGAAAGTATTTTTTTAAATATTTCCAAAAATAGAAAAGCAAAATACAAATTCCCTGAATTCAATTTTTCATGATTTTCTACTCACAATTTTATGAGATTACCTGTTCAGTGCTCAGCCGATTTAAAACGAATATAAATTTAACAATTTTCAGCATTTGGGAAATGCTGGGGAAAATAGCCGAAACAGTTTTTTAAGTTTTGCGTTAACTCCATTATTATGAAAGATAAGATTTTTGTGTAAATTGAAGAAAAAATAATAGGTTTAAAATGTCAGAAATCTTGAGATTCCAATTTCTCCTACAGGATGCTTATAGTTGAAATTTTATGAGCATTTATACAGGGTGATGGAAAATATGAATGAAAACTTAATTTTTATTTACGTGTTTTCTGTTATAATTTCTTGCCTTTGCGATTAATAATATGTATAATGATTTGTAAAAGTAAAGTAACTTACCAATTTCCAAACGGGCAGACTGATAACGAGGCAGGAGTCTAATACAATTTGTGCAATGTCTTGCTCTAAAATAAGCAGCTGTTTAAATATTAACATTTGAAAATTGTAATTTTATTGACAAATTGGTAACATAATTGGTGTACAATATCGTTGCATTTAAGTGAACGTTTAAATTTTGGAATATTTACGATGTGTGTTCAACTAAGTTACAGGAAAACTCTCCAGTATTGGCAAGAGTTACCAGGATTAGTTCATTCGAAGGCATTTATAAAATACCCTTTGAAATCAAGAACTAAGGAATTTTTAGAGTTAAACCGGGTAAACTTGAAAACTCGATCAGGCCTATATACCGGGCACTGCCGACTAAACTAGAGACTCTCAGAGACAATTTAACAAAATATACTCTGACAACTTCGCCTATAAACAAAAACTATATTCTTGTGAAAATTCATTGTCAGAAGGGTGAGTCTCATTGAGAAGAACACAGGCACAACTGTAACCTTCAAGACAATTAATGTTTTACCACTAGGTAATTTGAGTTCCGAAAGGTTTCCATCCAGGATGTCGCATGTCGTCCGCAGCCAAGTTTCGCATGGATTTGATCATAACATTGATGCAGCGACGTAGGTAACCAATGACCTAGTTAGTTTCTAATATCATTCATGGCACAGCACATTAGTCTAATTTTAAATTTACTTTAATAAAACCTTTGAGTAAAAAGTGATGAGAGAATGTAATGGAAGTGGGCTGTAGACAAAAGTGGCCTTTCGTAATGGCCAACTTCCCGGTACTAAGGTGTAACATCTACAATATTCAAGTGTGGCAAATAAAACAGAATATTTTTGTATTATCACATTTTGATTAAATAAAACACTAGATATATTTTTTTTATTTTATTAAAATTTTATTAAAATATTAAAATTTTAAAAAAACATACAAGTAAAGTATTTTACAGTAGAATATAAATAAATAATATTTTAAATATATGAAAGAAATCTGCTTTTTTAATGTTTCAAAAATATTTTATTAGAAACTCTACATGTTTCGGCTTTTTAGGCCTTTTTAGCAGTTAAGAGTACAGGAAATACTGAACAGTAAACTTTGTAACGTAGGTAGGTTAATCCCATATGAGTAATTATTCATGGTAAGGCAAACAGAAAAATTCTCATAAAATTCCTTTTATTAATGTGACCGGTTTCGTGAACAAGTAATTACTGAAGATGTGAAGTAATTACTTGTTCACGAAACCGTCACATTAATAAAAGGAATTTTATGAGAATTTTCTGTTTGCTTTGCCATGAGTAAAATTTGTGTTCATTGCTTATATAACCACATCTGGTACCTACTAGAAAACTATTGTAAAATATGTTTTTATAAGTTGAATATTACTTTATTTTTAAATCTGAATTATTTAAAATATTTAAAATAAAAGTAATATTCAACTTATAAAAACATATTTTACAATAGTTTTATAGTAGGTACCAGATGTGGTTATATAAGCAATGAACACAAATTTTACTGTTCAGTATTCCCTGTACCCTTGACAAAAGCCTAAAAAGCCGAAACATGTGTAGTGTTTCTAATAAAATATTTTTGGAAACATTAAAAAGCAAATTTCTTTCATATATTTAAAAATTTTTCACAAGGAGCCAACCACAGAATCAGTTGTGTACATAAATAATATTGAAGCGTCACTGATTGAAGTATATTTGGCGTCAGACAAATTGAAAATTATTAAAATATACAAACAACTAAAACTAGGCGTTGTTAAATGATCGTTAATCTAAACAAGAAATACTTGCTGATGAAAAAAAATGCCTTGTTTCTTTGCCTTATGGCAAATTCCACGATACACAACCATTTTTTTGTTGTATTTAAATGCACATGCAGATTAAAAATATATATATACTTCCAAAAATGTGCTAAGCACATATCTAAAGCTACCTGTACAGTAATAAACGAACATAAAGTTAACACCAAAAATATATAAGTGGCTTCTGCTAACAATGACCATAACCTACCACAAAGTGCTCTCATAATGGCGAATTCCATATATTCATTTTCCTACCCCCATCACCTAAATGTTATCTTCTTTTCTCTTTTTACTCAAAGGATAAAGCATACCATAAAAATATCAAAATAATCATAAATGGGCTTGGTATTATGGTTCTCAAAATAAATAAGACTATAGAACACCTTAAATAAAAATACACTTTTTTATGAGTATAATTTAGTGACTTTTTATTTATATTTATTTAACACAAATAACAAAATATAAAATAATTATTTTACCAACATTCACCTTTCAGTCCACATATTAAATTTCAATCTTGTTTGTTGGTTGGTTGATTGTCTTCAGTCTGAAATAGCATTGTGAAAATTACAAAAATATGTACACTAATTCTATACATACCTCCCTATTTAGAAGCTGACTACTTAATCTTTGGCTCATTACTCTATACTGCAATTTAACTTTTTCTTGAAATTTCGAAGGAATTACAGAAATAGTTGTCAACGTATTTCCGATAAATAATATAAAGAACATAAGACTTAAAACAGGTACCTAAAAAAAACCATACAAATTTATTTTTTCAGCAAACACAGTAATAAAATGTAAAATGTTGCAGTAGGGTTTTGTGGAGACTATCTGTCTAACATTTTCATTTTTTATGTAGAGTACTATTTCATCCCCAAGGGGGATGCCTGCAACCCCTACCAGGCGTGTCCCCAGGTGGCGGATAGGGGAATGCCCTCAGCGGCACCTCGGTGCCGACGGGTAGGTGTGAAATAAAACAACACCCGTGGACCAACAGACTTGCATGGTGGGAAATAACCTCTTTAACAAAAAAAGTTACCTGGTTCCCAGTGGCGCCGGCACAGGACAGTAGCCAGAAATTTGCAATGCAGAGAAGTAAGGCAAAGTTTACGGAGCAGGGGAGGTATACCCCAGTTCCGGTCGGGGAAGGAGTGAGAGAGCTCTACCCGAATGTTAGCCAGCGACTGCTCAGTACACACAGTGGGAGATCAGGCTGTCGAAGGTACTACTGCCACTGACAACCAGGAAACTGGAAAACTGATGGAGATTGGGATCAATCCTACTTCATTAGATGACCGAATATCATCGGACCAGAAGCAGGAACTGTTAAAGACTCCACCTCCAAGGACTGGAAAATTGGGAACATTTTACATCAGATGTTTACAGGCAAATCTATAAAAAGCCAAGGCTGCCACATACATCCTTCGTAGAAGATATAAGGAAGAGCAAATTGACATTGCTCTCCTCCAGGAACCATGGACAAATAACACAGGCCGGGTAAGCGGCCTGGGGAATACTTCTGGCAAGGTAATGGGAGTCGGCTCTGATGAAAGACCCAGAGCTTGTATCTTGATCAGACACAACCTTAACTATTTTATACTTACAGGTTACTGCACCCAGGACGTTTTAGCCATCCAGGTATCGACCTTGGAGGGTGGAAGCAAGCGGGAGATAATCGTCTACTTCCCGGGTAATAAATAGGGCTGCATAACAACCTCCTTTAACTGTAGTGCGGAATTTAATCACCTACAGCAAAAGGAACAATATCCACCTGCTTATTGGATGTAATGCAAACGCCCACCATACAGCGTGGGGTAGCACGGACATTAACCAAAGAGGTGTCACTTTTTGAATATATATTAGGTGAAGGACTAACTGTGAATAACATTGGTTCCGAACCAAACCTTTATGACTAAAAATGGGAACGAGGTATTAGATATCACAATCAGCTCAAACTACCTGAGCAACAAGATAACTGATTGGAAGGTATCTTCTGAACCCTCGTATTCAATATAGAAGTTGGTCCAAGACCTATGGTGACATATTGAAATCCAAAGTGCACAGACTGGCAAGGGTACAAGCATTGCCTCCAGTCTCACCTTCAATCCACTCTCACCATAATCAGGAATCATGATGAAACTGAAATTACGGCGGAACAGATCCGAAACGCAATTGTTTCAGCTTGCAGAAAACTGTCCACTGAAGACAAAAAATGACAATAGAGATGCGTCTTGGTAGAACAAGAATTTGGATAAAATGAGAAAAGAAGTCGCCTCTTTAATCGAGCTAAAGCTTCGGGCGACTGGAACCAACATAGATCTGTTCTAACAGACTATAACAAAGAAATAAGGAAAGCAAAAAGGGGATCTTGGAGGAAATTCTGTGAGAGTATAACTGACCTACCTCAGTACTAGAATCCACAAGATTCTTTCCATTGAGTCGACTTGGGAATTCGGCTCGTTAAGGCGACCGGATGGCTCATATACGGACTCTGGAAAGGAAACCTTACAGCTCTTAGCACAGAACCATTTCCCAGGGTGCTTTAATCTGGATGACCAACAATTGTCACCGTCAGAAGGACAATTAAAACGACCTGATAAAAATGACTGGCTAACGGCTAAAAAGGTTATCACATCACACCACCGGCAATTGAGTGGACCATGAAATCCTTCCAACCATTCAAATCGCCAGGAAAGGACGGAGTTTTTCCAGTTCTACTACAAAACGGATTGGATATATTGCTCCCATTCCTCATTAAATTATCCCCTTTTTTAATCACTTCTTGTGGATGACTTACCGGCTATTCTCACACTGTGGGAGGTTGAGATTCTAGCATATGCAGATGATCTACCAGTCAGAGGAAACTCTGAAGGAATAATATCTAATACCCTTTAAGAGACACTGGATGCAGTGGGCAACTGGTGTGACAGGGAACAAATGTCTATGAACTCTCAAAAAACAGTAATAGTACCATTCACCCGGAGGAGGAAGCTGGAGAACTTAAAACCACCCTCCTAAATGGGTGAAACTATTCCATTTGCGGTGGTGAAACATCTAGGAATCACTCTAGATAAATCACTTAATTGGAACTCCCATCTAGAAAAGTTAATCCACAAAGCAAAACTGTCCTTATGGACATGTCGTATTTGTGGTAAATCCTGGGACATGGGTCCTCAACAAATTTATTGGATCTATGTCAGGGTTATCAGACCAATGATAACATACGGATCCATCGTTTGGTGGCAGAAAGGATCACAATGCACGGCTAAGGCTAAACTCTCTGGATTACAGAGATTAGCATGCTTGACCATAATGGGGGCAATTAGCATCACACCCTCAGCTGCAATGGAAATCCTCATCATATATATTTGGAGAGAGAGGCCAGCTGGGCAACATATAGACTGCAACAAGCAGCCATGAATATGCCGCAGACTAGTACCATGGCAGAACAGGTTGCTGGATAACATAGAAAGTCATAGCATCCTGGGAATGCCCTTGGATACCATGCCTACCATGACCAACTACGAGCTGACCTTCAACATACTTTTTCTGGAAAAAGATGAGTGGGATCGGAATAAAACCGACCTACTAAGGGCAGACAGTTGCTGGTTTACAGATGGCTCCAAAACTCCTGAGGGAACACGAGCCGGAGTACATAGCTACAGATCAAGGGTGAGGATATCCTCAAGCCTAGGTACTAATGCAACTATTTTTCAGGCCGAGGTTCATGACATTGAACTGTGTATGTAATGACTGGAATATATGTATCTTGCACGCAAGATCAATCAATATTTTTTCAGCTAGCCAAGCAGCTATAAAAGCTCTTGCTGTAACTCCAAACGGTATGGAACTGTCAGAAGGCTCTAAATCATTTGAGCAATAACAACAAAGTGAGTCTGGTCTGGATACCCTGCCACTCTGGTATGGAAGGTAACGAAATATCCGACTCCTTGGCGAGAGAAGGAGCGGGATCATGAATCATTGGACCAGAACGGATACTTGGCATATCTTCAAGTACTGCTAAGATAGCTATCTTAACCTGGGCTGAAAGGAAGACTCTCCAATATAGGCAAGAGAATTAGTTCATTCAAAGGCGTTTATAAAATACCCTTTGAAATCAAGAACTAAGAAACTTTTAGAGTTAAGCAGTGTAAACCTAATCTAACAGGCCTATATACCGGGCCCTGCCGACTAAACTATCATCTGCATAAACTCGGCTTAGCGGAACACGACGAGTGCCGTCTATGCCTGGAGATTGATGAGAAGGCAGACCACATCTTATGCACCTGTCCCACTGTAGAGGATCCGATTTTTAATATTTGGCAAAGGGCAACTGCTGCCAGAGGATCTGGACACATTCTCGCCCAATAAAGTTATCAGTTTCATTAAGAGACTGAACTTATTGGAGTGAAATATAATTAGGAGTGAGCCACAATAGGCCTGCTAATGGCCGCAGTGGAATATCCACAAGGACCCACTCACAAAAACCTAACCAAAGCATTTCGTAGGTTTTCACATATGCAAATGTAAACATTTGAAATACACTTTAAACTTTAGTAATTTCATAACATAAATCTAAACGATTTAATTAAATATTAAATCTTTTGTAGTATCATATTGTACAGAATCTCTTTCTATTAAACCACAAAAGAATACCTTAAACAGAAGTTACAGTTCATTCCCAGGAAATCCGAATATGCTACCTAATAGTAAAAAATATAAACTGAAACTAAACATATTAATATGGTGAAAAGACCAAAATTAATAAAAAACTTAATTTTGTCTTTGATAACAAAAGTATAAGCTGATTAATTTAAAATATTTTACGATCATTCCTATTTGCGGATTGGACGGAAATTATGTCACATTTGTTTATTTTTCCCAAAATCAAACAGACGTTTTCAGATTCAACAGAAAATCTTTTTCTAAAAATCAGCTATATGCAATGTTATTTTAAAAAACAATTTTTGAGATACCTAAGTACAAGTCTAAGCTTAAAATCAAATTGATCATTTTAATTGTCCCACTCGATTTTCTTTTAAACAGGGTAAAGATATTGAATGAGATAATTAATATATCAATTCGATATTAAACTAACGTGCTACGTACTTCGTGAACTTGGGTATCTCTAAATTATTTATAAATATACAGAATTACATATAACTAAATTCAGAAATAGAATATCTGAATCTGAAAACAATTAGCGTCAATGAGGGTAAGAGCATATTTGAAAATTAATAGTGCAACTTTGCAGCTTCCTTATAATTTTAAAATTGTCGCGCAATTTTTGACTTAAAATTTATTTACGTTATTTATCGGAATGTTCGTATAAAATTCCTACTTAAATAGTTTCAATAAATAATAAAAATATTGTGTCATAGTGTTCGAATATGCACTTTCGCTTTGTTCTTCATATCATTTTCGCCTGCTGAAATGTGCATTAAGTACATTTTCAAATTAATGAGGTGAGTGCACAAAATGTACATATTGTTGTGCATAGGTATATGCATAAGTGACTTATTCACAACTACTTTGTGCGATGATTGTATTGATGAACAGTGAATCTCAAATAGTAAATTAATATATTTGTGAGTGGTCATACGAAAAGGGACCTGGAAGGAAAAACGTAAATTCCGAGATAAATGCGTTTAAAGTTAGACTAAAAATTAATCGGATCTCGATATATTATATATATTGAAAAAATTTATTTTTAAGAGATTGTGTTAACAAGTAAAAACAAAAAAATTAATTTATCCACGGTATATTGCGAGAAAGTAATACTAAATATCTCCCCTGTAAAATTTTAAATTTGTATTTACTGGGTGATTCTAGGACTTTTTTATTTGGCATTTTATGTAAAATTAAAACCAAGGGTACATTACTTATGTTGTTTCACATTGTTCAACTTTTGGAGTCGCCTATATACAAACTTTTATATTTCTTAATTGCAATCGTACTTTTTAAGAAAGCAGGCATTTTCGTAAAATCAAAAATAAAAAAGTTTTTCCTCTTGTAAAATGCATCTGGGTACACACTTTACATGTATACACTCTTGCCCCTCTTTATATGCACTTGCCTCAAGCCCTAATTTTCAAGGTGCAAGTGCATATTGCACTCAGAATATACAACGTAAAATTTAAAAAAATAAGAAACTAATACATACACTAGAAAGTAAAGTACATGTTAAAATTAGTTTACTTAACAATTTTCACTATTGTACACAGTCTATGTATAGAACATTTAGTGACCCAAATACAGCACCTCTTGTCAAGTAAAACTTTCGAAATTAGGTTAAAAGTTCGCTATTCACTTGCTGATGATTTGCCGGTCAGCGCATATAATTCGAGACAAGAAGCAAACAGTTAAATATATAGAACGAATTTAAATTTTACAGTAGTACATAGTTGCAAAATATGCACTTGCGCCAAAACCGCTCTTGCTCCTATTGACCCTATTCATTTTGAGAGAAATAAATGTGATGTTATTTCCATCTAAACTGAAATTAAGATATGAATATAATATACAGAGTGACTTATAATACAGAAAATTAACAGTCAATACATAGATCTTGATGAAATGAAGTTATTTTGTGGTATAAACTTATTTTTGCAAAGCCTTCATTTTTGAGATAGAGCGGTAAAAAAAAGAAATTTTTTGAGTTTTTACTATTTTTTTCTCTTAAGCTAAAATATGATGATTTGAATTTTTGCTGAAATATTTTATTTTCCAAGTTCGGAATTTGAATTTTTTAAACCAAGTATATTTATTTTTTTATTACTGTGTTATGTGTTATTATTATGTCTCGCCCTGAATCTGAATTTGTGTTATTATCTCATGAAGAATATCCTGTACTGAAATTAAAATATGTTCAATTTCTCAAACTAGTTGCTCCCATAATAAACTTGCAAAAAACTTTAGAATGCCTCAAGGAGTATTTCTGTTTTTTTTTTTAATTTCCACTGGCTTATAATAAGGGGAAGCAGTTGCTCCTTTTGGATGCCTTTTGTTGAATCATTTTCAACAGTTTTTTATAAAATCAATGCAGTCCAACATACCAATACCTCATACCAAATATGAAATAAATATCTCGCATAGTTTATTAGAAAAAAAATAATAATAAACCGTAACAAATTTCTTTTTTTCAATGCTCCGTATCTCGAAAACGATAGCCCTGCAGAAAAAGGTTTATACTACAAAATAATCTTATTACACTGAGGTCTATCGATTGTTAAAATTTTCGGTATTAAAAGTGAATCACCCTGTATATCAAATTACTCTCGCGCGTGCACACGCACATGCACACACAAACACACACACACGCACGCACACACACGCACGCGCGCACACACGCGCGCGCGTACACACGCGCGCGCACTCACACACATACACCCTAGCACATACAAGCGCGCGCGCCCACACACACACGCACGCACGCATGCCATACAAATATAATTCTATTATGATTAAATATTATACTTAAATTATATTTAAAATTCACTCTAACTCGACAAAACCATTTAATTTTGATCAATTCCAATACGACCTTAATTATTACAAACATAATAGTAGGTAAATATTTGATTTTATACTTACGTGCCATGTAGTAGTAACATTATAACTTAACCAGAATAACGTATAAGCATTATAAAGTTGGAATAAATAACCAATGAATAAAAATGGCAACAAAAAGCTTAATCCTCTCCACATCCAAGAATGAAATCCTTCGATTGTGATGTCCATATTATGTCTTTCACCCAGTGCTTTCAGTCTATATAATACTCCCCTTTGATATCTAAATTGTAGATACTGTACCAGACCTATCACGATAAATAAAATTTAGAATTTACAATAAGCAAATCCAGTATATTTGCATTTATTTTAAAGTATATTAAAATTAAAAATTAGAAATATAGGCATACACTGAATATAAATAAATTGTTCCATTTCAAGATGGGACACTGGGAAAGGAAAGGAACACTTCCAGGAAAGTTTCTTGGGAAACATTTCTCTAATATAATGTTATAGTTATTTAGTGCCATTTAATATAAATTTCTAAATTTTCTGCGATTTTAATTTCAAATGCATTCAAAACTTAACCTATAAATTATGTCAATCAATGTTTAAAAAGATAACAATTTTACACTTCAGAATGCATTACAGTCATTATTAAATGCATTTATAGAACATAAGTTTGGCCTGTCTTTGATTTTTATTTTTTACTGTGTTTAGCACTGCTGAAATAAACTATTTAATGTGTCAGTTTGGTGTTTTATGAATTGTCAAAGCTTAAAACTGTAAAATCTGTTTAAATAAAAATTAATTATTAAATTACATTACAATAAAAAATATGAAGCCCTTATTATCAATCATTGACACTTTCGGTGCAGAAGGAGCCGCTGGCTCTAGTAGCATATGTTTCATATGTACGCTAGAGGGACTCCAGCCGAGTTTCGTCTGTTCATTTCACGACACATTCTCGTATGCTAATGATGTCTCGTCATGCTCCATACGTGTATGAATTAAACCATATAATAATAAACTTTTAAATAGAACACCCTATATATTTTTATATTTTTGAAATCTGTTCTTTTGTGATTTCAGATATATAGCTATGTTGTATCTTATCTTTCACTGTTTTTTATTTATTGCTTTTTATACTACCGACATCTGTCAGGTTATCAGGCGCCACTTTGTGTGTTGCAGAAACTTTCAGAATCATCGATAACGTGCGAGCAACATTTCAAAAATTGAGATACATCCGGCAAGCCAGTATACCAAAAGCTGTCTGATGCATAAAAGTCCCGAATATGTGAAACTGTACTATATTCATCAGTATCAGTGTTGCATACGGAAACTGTGTGAGTGATATTGATCATTTTTACAAGGTTGTGAATATTATTTCTGTTGATGTTGAACGATCATTCTTCCATTACAATAATATCTTCACAGAAAGATGCACACAAAAAAATAGTGGAAAGTATGAAAAAACTTTAAGTTCCACACCACTCCGAGGATGTCTCCCTTTTATAAGGTAAGTTTACATGCACGCTGCCGAATCCACCAAAACTGCCAATGACTGTTTATTACTGTTGTTTTTTGAAAAAAGGAAAATGGGAGGGTTTTTCATTATTTCATAAAAACGTTTTTGAGTTTATAAATGTGATGGTCAACCATGCAGCTTGTAAACTCCGAACTAATAATGTGTTTTTCTGACACGATATATCACAAATGGTTCACTGACACTAATTTTTCCTACTGAAAATGGACCTTATTTAAAATCGCAGATATTACACAGAGTGTTTCAAAATACATGTGCCACCACTTAAGCAGAGATTTCTTACCCAAAAATAAGACAAATAAATTGTTCCTATAGGTCCACTCTTGCTTCGTTTCAGAGATACATGGTATTAAAGTTTTCATATTTTTCAGTTTTTCAAAATAGAGATAATTACAATTTTTAATCTGTTACATATCAAGCAATATAAATTTAAAAAAAAATCTTACAAAAAATATCAAGAGTTAACTTCTTTTAGGCACTTACCTATGTACAAAACTGTGCAGTTAAAAAGTAAAAAAAGTCAGTACATGTGTTTTTAACAAAATTATTAAATTGCAAGCCCGCACGTACGCCCCTGATGATTCACACCATTTTAATACTAAAATATGTAGTATTTTAAGTACTGTTGACAATCTATATATTTAAATTGCTAGTCGTTTTGGATATTTTGAAAAAACAGAAAAATAAGAAAACTTTAAAACTGTGTCTCAGAAATGAAGCAAGAGTGGACCATCTTGATAGGAACTATTTGTCACACTTTTGGGCGAGGAATCTCCGAAAAGCGATGGCATCTGTTTCTTGAAACACCCATATACGAATTTTATACGGCATGCATTAACCGTGCACCCAATAAAAAAAAAATGTTCGTCTATAGAGTACTGTATAAACATTTATATTAACTTACTTATATAAATATTAAAAATCATGAACTGATTTCTAAAATGTGACCATGTTTCATTGTCAGGCCAAATTAATAATATTCCAGCTGCAACCGTGGATAAAAAATGGTGTAATCTCCACCAACCTTTAATTCTTGACCCATTAACTTTTAAAATACTTTCTCTTATAGTTAGCGTGCAGTAGTACCAAACCAATAAAAAGATGTAACTGAGTTCAAGCGCCCTAAATCTCACACAGAAATTAAGTATAGCCATAACAATACCAATCATACTGAGTATGAGCTTAAATTTTTCATATTCATCTTTGTACTTGAACCTAAAAAAATAAATAAATAAAAAAAGGCATTATAATATTGCCAAAGTAATTATTTGGAATGAGGAAATAGAGAAACAAATCAGAGGGCGCCGTTAAGCTATAGCAGTTTTTTTTTTAATTTTCGAGTTTAAGAGAGTTGACGGCGCTTTTTACTCTCACTACTACACAAGATAAATGTCAATAGCTCAAAGTTGAGTAATCTTGTTAATTTGAAAATAAAAATAATTTTTTAAATTTTACCTTATGGATTTTCCTATAAAATTTATTGTGTTAAAAAATAAAACTTGTAGAATTAAATGCGAAAATGTAGAAAGTATAGTATTTAGTTTATTTTTTCCGCTGTTTTCAAATACTTAAACAGATTTTCAGTTTTGTTGTCTTTGGGATATACGAAATTGATGTTTTTTTATGAAGCCGCACCTGTATTTTTATTTTCGTTAATATGTTAATCAATTCGGTAAATTGAGTAAAACTTACCTACTGAATATCAAATTTTTATATAGAGAGATTCGTATGCTGTGGCTTAAGAAAAAATTAGGTAAAACAGATGAAGCATCCTGTATCTTGGTAATAAAGATTGTTAGATCCATTAACCATGGGTTATTTGGAACCACATAGGCGCCCCACATTCACAGTTAACGTATGTACATTTCCCTATAAAACACCCTCTATATCTAAGACCATGAACAGTAGATGTACAGGGTGGGCCAATAGTGCATCTGACTTTGATATGTCAAGGTCTGTGATAGCTATAAACTTAATTTAAAACACATAAATAAACAAAAAAGTCTATAACCGCAAATTATTTTCGATATACAGGGTGAGCCAGGACGATTCTACAGGGTCAACTAAAATTTTTTTAAATAGAATACAGGGTATTCCATTTGAAAAAATTGAGATAATTCAATTCAAATAGTTGTAAATTTAAAAATTATTTTTGGCCACCCTGTATAAGTGAAAGTGGCATCACACAGAAGTCTCATAACTGGTATTAACATATTTTTTTCTTAAAATCCATAAATGTGACTAGTGATTTTTTTTAATGTGTAAATGGCGTAATTTCAACAAAAAAAAAATCATTACATCCAAGTGGTTGGGAGAGAGTCAATAATAATACAGGAGTGGAAGGAGGCAACAAAGAGGTTTCAAAAAATTTTCTGATATACATGGTATTTCATTTAAAAAAAATGTTACTTGACCCTGTAGAATCGTCTTAGCTCACCCTGTATATTCGACAACAATTTCCAGTTACACTTTTTTTTGTCTAGTTTACTTATGTTTTTAAATCAAGTTTTTAGCTATCATAGAACTCGAGATATCGAAGTCGGGCGCACTCTTGCCCCACCCTATAAAATGTTCCATATTTTTGAAATCAGGAAATGAAGGGTAATTCGATTCATAAATAAATACAGGGTGTTCAATTTAAAAAGTGACATCTTTGTATCCACTAATTTTATATTTTTTTAAGGGCTTGTTATAATCTTAGAAAAAAATC
The DNA here is from genome assembly GCA_029963845.1 of Rhamnusium bicolor. NCBI lineage: Eukaryota > Metazoa > Arthropoda > Insecta > Coleoptera > Cerambycidae > Rhamnusium > Rhamnusium bicolor. The sequence continues at coordinate 48,792 of JANEYF010002292.1, forward strand.
ATATTACCACGTTTTTGAAATTTTTAATTTCATAAATAATTTATAAGTTCATAAATAAAAAATATAAGGAGGGTGAATTTATGGAGGAATACACTGTACATATCTGCTCTAAGTATTATTACTATTACTAATATCAATGATGACTGTGGGAAGCGTAAATTACCCAAAAAAGTTTTATAATCAATAAAAAATGGAGTACACACACAACCTATAGAAGTTTTTGTAGATTTTCAATATTTCTTATAGTTGACACTTAAAACTAAAAGATTCCTGTATCTCTTACATCTGTCTAAAATATAAATGAGGAGGTTTAAATTTGAGATACACATTAATTTAAATAATTCAAAACTTTGCTTCAGCTACCAACGTAGATTTTATTGAAATGAAAATCATATCAAATCAAGCAGACACGACTTTCAATTCAAATATTTAAATAAATTTCATATGAATGTCAACTGAAATATAAGTACTTACTTTTCCTCTTTGTTGAGTATAGATACATTTACATTTCCTAAAATTATTTTTAAATAAATGCCATTGGGTTTTGGTAATGTTTGTTCAATTTCATACAACTGAGCTTTCCTTTTCATAATATTATTTTTTAATTCTGTTATTTCTTCTTGATCTACATTCTTTTTGCTTAACCTGAAAATAAAATAGAAGAAAATAGTTTAGAGCACATCATAGCTACACTAATATAAAATTTATTTTAAACACATTAATAAAAGGCCATATATAAAGCCACCACTTATCAGCAACAAGAATTTTTAAGGATATAGAAGAGATGATTTCATTATTAGGTATATAATTATTTTATACACAATAATATTGTGAAAATACACATGGTTTAGATAACTCTAATGGCAAAAATATTCTTAAGGATTTTAAACTTTTGACACTTGACCTTCTCTATATATTTTTGAGTTATATTTGTTTTTAGTAATACGGATACATTTAACCTGATAAAGATATTCATGATACAAATACCAAACATATAAACGATTTTCATATACCACGTTGTAAATCTCTATTATGTATGTATAAATCGCCAAGTAGTTTGGGTTTAAAAGCTTTTTGTATGAACGGGAATAAAACAGTATTTTAATACCTCAAAACAGGGAGTAAAACGAGCGTTTATTCTCTGAGGGATTTAAATTCGCCATGGAAACAAATTTACAATGCATACATAACAGAACATCAACATTTTTATTATGTCAAACTTAATGGTAGAAATAACAAAAAATTAGTATTCTAACTAGCCATCCACAGCACAGACAAAAATTGCAAGTCTGTACTTGTTCATTGCATGTGTTTGAAGTGCAAAGAGTAACAGTGTTGCCAGATTTTGTCACTTAATATTACCAGATTTATTATTTTTAGCAAAATTCCCGTTTTTCCCGGAAAATAGTTTGGGAAAATTCCCGGGTAATTTCCTATTCCCCGGGTAATTTCCCTCTCCCCGGAAAATTTTCCGACTACCCGTCATTACCTATACCTATAGATTTATTTATATATACAGGGTGAGTCAATAGTGTGTTCTCCTTCGATAACCTTTGAACCGTTAGTGATACAATTTATTATATACAAAAGTTTTTTGGGTCGATAATATCTATCATTTAAAATTGTGAAATCTACAGGGTGTCTAAAGTTTCTGTTACACACAAAAAAATACTTTTTTTTAAATGGAACACCCTGTATATTTTGTCACCATTTTATTAAATGAAAAGAGTATTATACAGTGATATTTTGTTTTTGGATTTGCATGCAACGTTGCCAAGTTATTTAACATTTTCTGTACATTTAAGGATTTATAAGGGTCCGTTTAATAATTTTTATTTACCTATGAAAACAAGCTGGGTAAGCAAATATTATACTATTCTTAGATCATACTACACGCTAAGTATTAGTACCTTTTTTACATTATTCTATTTTACAGGGTGTCCATGACGGCATGTCAATTAATGCGAATTTCAAATGGAAAAAACTCTGTTTTTTTAAATGGAACACCCTGTATTTTTTACGTGGTTGGATTCCTCCTTCAAATTGCTTTTTTGTATAACACTTCCTATCAGGGTTGCGACGATTTAAATCAATTTGATTTAAATCGTGATTTAAATCATGACTTAAATCAATTGATTTTTTAAACAAATCATGATTTAAATCAAGTTGTGTAAAGCCAGTAAATCAAACTTCAGAAAATTCAAATAAAAAGTATAGTTTATTTAAAAGCTAGATACAAATTAAACTGAAAAAAAAAATCAAATAAAAAGAAGACAAGAACAGTTAGGTTACACATATAAAATAAAAACAAAAGAGAATTTTTCCAGTGACGTGAATAATTTATACCTATGTGCAAATTGGTAGAGAATACAAAAAAAAATAGTGTATGGAAAAAATCGTATTTGTTTTCAAAAAATTAGAGTAAAACTGGAAAAAAATCAAAAAAAACCAAAAAAACCTGATTTTTTTTGATTTTTTTTAAATAAAATCATTGATTTTTGATTTTTTTTTAAAAAATCATGATTTTTTCCCAACCCTGCTTCCTATACCTAACTGTTGAAGTTTTGAGAAAACTAAAGTTCTCTCTTTAACCTTATGATCATAGTAAAAATTAATACAATTTTATCAAGAATGGCTTTGGAAAAACAAAAATTGTGCTGTCAAACTGATATTTTTGTGGTTTACACGTAATTAATTGTACTTGGTGGTGGTTCTTCTGTATTTCCTAGTTGAGTTAATTATTTTTGTTAAATAAATTATAAATTTTTCACACGAAGAGTTGATCGACATGGTTTATCCATTGGGAGAAGGGGAGAGAAATCCGCTATTGGCATCAAGAATTTATATCAGCATTATCCAGAACGAAGATATCCTCACCATTCTGCATTTGAAAGGTTGCAGAAAGGTTTGAACGAACTGAACATGTAAATTATGAAAAACATGAACGTACAAAACTAGCAACAAATAAAGAAAAAGTGTTTCAAGTTACATTAAGTGTCGTTGAAGAGAAATTAATAGACAACTTGAGTCAATCCTCTATAACAAGAATATTGAGGACACAAAACTTTCATCTTTATCATATTCAACTGCTTCAGGAACTAGAGCCAAATGATTTCGAACGTAGGATAACATTATGTGAGTGGACTCAATAAGATTCACCAACAGCCGCAATTTTTTGATTTTGTGCTATTCACTGATGAGGCCACATTTCATAAAAATGGTTGTGTTAATAGACATAACTTGCACTACTATGATACCATGAACCCTCATTTTACGAGAACTGTAGATAATCAACACCGATGGTCACTCAATCTGTGGGCAGGGATAGTAGGTGAAAATGTAATTGGACCGCATTTCTTTAATGGTCACTTAACTGGGAATATGTACCTCGATTTTTTACAAAATATACTGAGAGGATTGTTAAACGGGTGTCCTCAAGATGTCTTACAGAGGCTGTGGTTCCAGCACGACGGAGCTCCACCTCATAATAGTATTGCCATAAGAAACTTTTTAAATGTTACATTTGGTGCAAATTGGATAGGTCGAGGAGGACCAGTTCAATGGCCACCAAGGTCGCCCAATTTGACAAAATTGTACTTTTTTTGTGGGGATACATTAAAGGATTTGTGTACAAAACATCACCAACTACAAGAGAAGACATACAGCAAAGAATTCGACTAGCGTTCGACACCATCACGCCTAACATGTTGCAAAATGTAAATGACTCAATTCTTCATAGAGTCAGAATTTGTAATTTACACCTAGGAGGTCACGTTGAGCATATTTTGTAACTTGTTTCATTTTTTCTATTCTATTTACTGTTTACGTTCAAAATTACACTTTTATTTTGTTATGTACATACCTAAGGTGAGGTGTAAATTTTGTCATACAAGTTAAATAAATTTGCTACTTTTACTGTTTCCTTTACGATTTTATAAAAAAATAATTTTTAGCCTGACCGCAATTTTTGTTTTTCCAAAGCCATTCTTGATAAAATTGTATTAATTTTTAGTATGATTGTGAGGTTAAAGAGAAAACCTTAATTATCTCCAAAAATACAACAGTTAGGTATAGGACGTGTTATACAAAAAAGAAAGCAATTTGAAGGGGGAATCCAACCACGTACAAAAATACAGAGTATTCCATTTAAAAAAACAGTTTTTCCTATTTGAAATTAGTATTAATTGACATGCCATCATGGACACCCTGTAAAATAGAATAATGTAAAAAAAGGTACTAATACTTAGCGTGTAGTATGAACTACGAATAGTATAAGTTTAATAAAAAAAATTAAGTGATTTTGTTCCTTAAACTAAACTGATTTAAATCAATGTTCTTTTCTCAAAAAAATGCGTACATGGCTACATGTCTATGAGACTCCCCTCACAGCAAGGTGCCCTAGGCCCGGGCCTTGTGGTTAAGATGGCATTGACTATTCTGTATTTATATCTCTTATATTCACACTTTTGCCAATTTTACTTTTACGTAATGATTGATACATCACTCCTTATATTAAATTTGAATTAAAGCAAAGGCATGTTCTTTCTTTCAAAGCAAGCATTTTGGAATTGCACCACAAACATGTCAGTAAGTAATTTTATGGACATGGCATTGTGTGCAGAACAAATGGCATGATCAAAGAACGGCCTAGATTACTGTTTACAGCAATGGCAGTGCTAGTTGGCAAATTATATAGCTGTTTTATAACTGCTATCGTGATAAGTACTGTTGACATGAGGCTCATTTTCTTTAAAGATCTTAATATGTGGTAAGTACCTCGAGGTCTCACCACTACGAACTAAGAGTCTATTACACCAGCTACAAAGTTACATATGAGGGGGTTACTAAACAATTCATCTTGTATTTCCCTTACTAATGTTTTCATGTGGTAATCTGGGCTATCCTTCAATTCTATTTCGTTTAGGGCTAGTGCTCTTTGTTTATCATACAATGCCATGTCTACATCAGTACTCTCAAGCATTAACAATAATTACTACTTACTCTTTTATGCTTTTGGAAATTATACCTATTCTGTATCGTTGGTGAGCTAGATGACTTACACATTTTTTTTGGATACTATTTAGTTCCTCCAGTTGATGAAGGTATGCCTTATTGTCTATCTGAAATAATAGTATATCAATATAAGAATTAAATAATTATTTCACAAAAGTTTAAATCTAACCTCCAATTGTTTAAAATCCGTAGTTAACTCATCCCATTCCTCTAAAATCTGCTCTGTCATCTTACTTCAAAAATAATATTTTGTACTGAGTACAAAACTTACAGTTATATAATATTTCTATAATTCTATATTGAAGAATGAACAATTCATACGATTCCCAATTTCTTGAATAGTGATTTGCTAAATAAACAATTTCATTTACACGAAGTGAACCGCAC